>JAENPR010001884.1:0-99524 GCA_018135685.1 Themeda triandra
AGGCGTTTGTTTAGTGAAAAAAAGGCTAGGATGGAAATGCCCGGCTGACAGATAGCACTCTTTGGCAAACTTCAGAAGAGATAAATGTATAAGAAGAATGGTAAGTTCTTATATAAGATGATACGCTTTCTTGTATGGTGCGTGGGCTTCATATCTCTCGACGGGTTCATCTAAAGAGAACTAGTAGATGGCAGTTTTGGTGAACATGCTGTCCCTGCACCAGATTTCCTGCCTGTACGTTGATAACTGAGTTCTCTAGAAGTGAGTGAAGTGAAGTTCCCTGTACTAATTTTATTTGCTGTAAGCTGTATCCAGAGCCTGGGTAAATGATGGCCTCCTAGCGGTTACCACACATTTGATCAGCAAACTACCCAAACTTCCAAAGAAATGGCATCGCATATTTTTAATATAGCAGAAGCCTTTTCAATTAATCTAACACAGAATTTGCTTGATGAACACGACATGAATGCAGCAGTCCAACTAATTAAGCCTTTCTCACATACTCACGTGTTATTCAACATTCACGTTACAGAAAAGCTCAACATTTCTAAACTGATACGACTCATTTACCCTCAAGCTTCTCCACTGCTGAAGCCAAATAGCTGTCACAATAACCTGGTGGCTCATGGATAAAGCATGAGATCACGTCACGCAGAGTCACAACACCAACAACCTCAAGGTCATCACCCACTACATATATCCTGTGGGTTATTCTTGATGCAATGCTGTCAATAACACTGCCAAGGGAAGCGTCAGGAGTGCAGGTGGGTGGTGGCTTCACCAGGCAATTGTTCCCTGAATCAGGAAGAGTGGAGCCTAGAGTCTTCATGAATTCAATGACTGTTAGTTGCCTGTATGGAAGAAATCATTAAGACATAAGGGAGACATTATTAAAAAAAAAAAAAAGAACACAGGGACGCACACTAAAAGATAGCTTGATACCTGAAATTTGAAAATAAGTCAGGTCTAAGCAACAGAAAGCGGATGTCCCTTATGCTAACGCTGCCAACAAGTTTTCTGTTGGGCCCTTCTACTACTGGTACACCACCAATCTTATTATCCTTCATGCACTTGAAAGCTTCTAAGATTAGATCATCACTGTTGACGGTGATAACCTGAAAAAAAAACACAAAATTGTCATATCAACATTTACCAGTGCCTGTTGAAGAGGCAAACAGTGCTTTGAAGGTTGCACAAGTAGATTAATCAGAATATTATAGCACATAGGGAACTGGCTCTTCTATTAAAAGCGCAGAATTCAACTGAAGTAGCAATAAAGGGAGACAAAATAACCTCATCAATGGACATAAATGGAAGTCCTAAGTCTGAAAGAGGAAGTGCAGAAATGTAGTCAAACCAGTCCCTTCCTTTACATTGCTGCAGCCCTTTGACAACACCAGCCTGAGTAATGAAGTTCTTGATGATAGGTTTTTCGGGCTCAATTACAGGGACATTTCTCAATCTGTACTTAGAGAGCAATAGAAGTACAGTCAGCATGGAACTGTCCAGTGTAATGGGGACGAAAGGAGACCAGTGGTATGACTCTACAATCGATCGAACCTGCAGTAGTAAAAGAACAACAGATGATTGTCATACAATATCCAACTAGAATAAAAGGGTCTGAACCATCTTGAATCTTATCAACAAAGCACAGCGCAGATAATAACAATAAGAAAAAAGTCAGGATAAGTCTAAACTTTAAACCATGGGGCAACGGTTGCAATATATGGTTCAACCCTAGGGTAACCAAACTTCAGTTTAGCCACACAAAAAAACATTAGGTCAAGTGTGTTCCTTCAAGTGGACGGATTCTTAAATTTGATCAATGCTAACAAAATAAATCAGAGTTACTATTTACTCATTCAGTGGTTACACGCATAATTGTTCAGGCCAGGGCCAAATGGCTTACAGTTGTTGATCTGAAAGGTTCCTGCTGAAGCAAAACTTTGAAGAAATCCTCCCTAAATGATCTGCAGCAGTCAGCCCATCCTTCGCCACACCCTTTTCAGCAGTTAATCCACCAGCAACAGCAGCCCCAATCGCGGCTGCAGTTAATCCAGCTACAGCGGCTGGGCCAGTTGCACCCAAAGCTGCCACCCCAACCGCACCAACAGCACCCATGCCAACTCCGGCAGCAGTTGCTGATGCAGCAGAGAGCGCAACAGCAGCAACCTCAGCATTTTCTAGTACCCAACGGATGATTGCTGAGTAATCAATGACACCAAGGTACCTCCCCTGCCAATCAGTAGGAGCCCCCGGTTCTGGATTCAGCACTGGCGCTGCCCTTATGTTCTGTTCAGAGAGAATCCTTACGGCGTCAAGAACAGAAGTATCACCGGGAATTTCAATGACTGCATATAAAACATCGAGCATTACAAAATGTACAATAGGAGATGAAACGCATAAAAACAATCTGAGTAGTTTTGTTTTGCAAAAGTGTGTACCTCGACCAGTTGGAACCTCGGGGAAGGATGCGACTGGAATCTGAGCGAAGGCAGCAGTCAGCGATTCTTGCAAAGACAGTGGCAACTTCTTCTTGGACTGGATAGCTTCGAAGTAGGCATCGCAGCTTGGGAATTCAGGGTTTTCCTCGAGGCTGATCCATGTCTACAAGAAATCGTCGAAGAATTAATCAAACAGATATCGTCTATCTAAACTGTCACCAACTAACATTTTCTTTTCTTGGAAACAAACCAAGCAGAAGAGCTGCCGATTATTTTAGAAAGATAAGAAGAAGACCCAAATTGAGCAAACAACAGCCCCCGAGGGTGCAACAGGAAACAACAGTTTTAGCAACAACTACAACTAACTAAAACAGACTTACTAAAAACAAGAGCAACCAAACAACTGCAACGAAGACAAACCCTTGAAGAAAAGACAAGGAAACCTCTGCCACCATATCCCAGAATGCACGACCTTTTAAACCCATCAGCGGCCTTAGGAGGTCAGGTGACACCACTTTCTTTAGGCAACCAACTAACAAATACATCACACATGCAGGGCAGGCAACATCAAGATAAGGTTTGCCAGCATATTATATATAAGTAACTCAGATTGCAGGAACTACACGCACAGTTTATATATAGTCTCTAATTAGGCATCCTCTCAAAACAACAAGGAGGCATCCCTATCGGGCATTACAACAAACATCCTACCTATAGGCATGATTTGAACATGAATACATCTATCTAAATCACTCCCAACCACAGATAAAACCCCATCGACTTTTCCTGCCCATAGAATCAGATAAACCGGCATAGTGGTTCAGTGACTCGTACAAGAAGATGGATGGATAAGTCTGTATCACCTCGGGCTCGGATGCAGTCACCGAGTCGCGCCGGCCGCCTCCCTGGCCCGGGAGGAGATTGGGACGGAGGACGAACCCGGAGGCGTGGGTTTGGCGGATCTGCGATCCCTGTTCCCCGTGCCTCCGGTTCTTCTTGGGCGGCGGCGATGGGAACTCGGAAACGGTGGGCGGCGGGTTTCTTTCTTGGTTCCAAATCCACAGGCAGAGGGCGCCCGGAGGAGAGGGGAAGGCAGGGGAGTCGCGACTGGAGTCGCCGAACCGCACCACGTGTACGCTGGGTGGGGGCCACGTAAGCTGGATAGAGAATTCCTTCGTCTATACTTTCCCTTCACTGTTGGGCCGGACTTATCGTGTCAAAGCAAGGCCTGTGATCCCACGATTGGGCTGGCCCGACACACGAAGTCTAATTTGGTTTTGTCTAAAAAAAACAAAACGAAGACTAATTTGATTATTCGACCCGCTGTTTCTTTTTTTTTTTCTAAAAGAAATGAAAATGACAAATGAGAAGAGAAGCTGGAGTATTTCCCGGCCTAGTTTGGCCAGAAAAGCTCTTGCCAGTTCAAAGAGTTCCTTTGATTAATCATGACCTAGCCAGTTGAGTTTGGTTTAGAGCATCTCCAACCGTTGCGTTTTTCTTTTTGCAGATTGTTGTCATTCGCTAACTCCAAAAACAAAATGCTGAAAAAAAAAGAGCCATCTACAACCATTTTGCATTTTTGACTTGACAATTACCCAAATATGGCGGGCGCGGGTGGAGGGAGGAGGCCGAGTCGGGGAGCTACGGAGGAGGCGCGAGTCGCGATTTGCCAAGTGCGAGGGCTTGGCCCATATGCCAAGTCTCTCCCTCTATTTGCCAAGTTAATGAAATTGCAAAGTCTAAATACAAAACCATTGGATAGGACTTTTTAAGACTTTTTTGCAAATTAATGAATGCAAAGTCTAAATGCAAAACGGTTGGAGATGCTCTTAGTACTATTATTTAGTTCCATTTGACATTTTCAATTTCATAACAATCGTATCCTTGTTTCTTCCCCTCTCCTAGTAGGAACACCGATGAGCCACCGGCATTTCCTCCTTCATTTCCTCGATTGAACTCCTTCGTTCACGACACTATTGTTCCTTGGCATTGTCTTTGTCTTCCTTCATTGTCTTTTTGTGGCTCCCTGTTCCTGCCACTAAATTTGTCATTGCCTTCCAAGTTCCATCAATAGGTTGACCTAGCTATCGTGACACTTCTATCCCTCCACCGTGCCACCATCCAGTTAAACTACTAACCCTTCACCACACCATGCCCTACCGCCGCGGCATCCCATCTCTCGATTGCTAATAGCATAGCATCTCACCAAAACCAACCAACTTGCCATGCAGGTTATCTTCTACTCCATCCATCCTGTACAAGAAGATAATGTTTACTTAAATAAAATACATGATTATTTTCTATATAGAAAGTAATTCATTTGCTTGCCTATTTTTGTATGAGAAAGTCGAGAGTTCATCCTTTAATTGTGGGAATCAAATCAGATTTCAATATATTAGGAAGGTAAGCGAGAGGTACATGCGTCTATTGGTCTCTCCCTTATTGTGTCCCAAAACAGTAAGAATGTGCTGTATTTCATAACGGAGGGAGTAGGCCTAATGCTCCTATTGGAAAATCCACTTCTACAACCCAACCTAGACCATCTTAGTTGTCTTAAGAGCTTGTCGTCGTCATAACAATTGATAGGTTGCCTTCAACACAAATTTAAGGAAAATCCAAGGAGAAGAATCAGATGTGCCCATGAATGACAAACAACGCAAATACTCATGTACACAAATGTACACTTATATTTTTTCTATCCATAAGCATCTCCCAGAGACTAATATGCATCTTGCTGTCAAATGGCACGCCACCTAATATTAGAAGAAAAAATCAGTCATAATTGCAAGTTTCCATGTTGAGTCATAGATTTTATTCCACTACGAACAACTTAACCAAATTCATGAATCATCCACCAAGGTTAGATGACCAATTTATTAGTACCACATAAATTAATGTCAAAAGAGTTAATGGGCTCCTATTGTACTACGCGAGAGTACCATGTTACATCTCTTTCATATCCTGCAAGAACGGGGAAGATTCCATCTTCGCCACGGTGGGCATGGGACGGGAGTTGTGGAAAGAGAGAACCGCAAGGTGCTTCATTTGAGCTGCCACCAACTGTAGGAAACTACTCACATCAGGGGTTTTTTTTACCGATCCGCTTACCGCGAACCGGTCCGTAAGAACCGGTCTTACCGGTCCGGTCCGGTAGCAAAAACTGGCGAACCGACCCTAACCGACACATGCATGGTAAAAAAACCGGTCTTCCGGTAAACCGGTCGGTTTACTAGTAAGCAGGTCCGGTTTTTTCTGTTAAAAAACCGATCTTACCGTGGTAAAAAACCCTGCTCACATCAATCAGACACCAAGTAGAGCTGTGGATGCAGGTCGGCACAAAAGAACCTAGGTTATTTGCTTCATCGAGTAATCAGCTAGCAAGATTCCAGTTAGGAGGGCCAAATCTTTGTTGGATATCCAAGGGCCCAACCTATTGTTCTCAAACTGCTTTTCTTTTAATACGAAAAAACATCTAATCTTACAAAAAAAACAGCTCTTTCATACCACATCAACATGAACCAATCTCCATTGGAAAACGAATTGTTATTAATTACAAGACGAATTCAGAATTGTGAATGAACGAAAATAATGGTGTTACAACCTGAAGTAGCTAGGTTACTGGTAATCAAAGAACAAATTAAATCGAATGGGATAAATGTACAAGTCATTTTTTCCTATCCTCACGCTGTCACGCAGTAGTATTTGTGAGCCCATCAGTTAGCAGGGAGGTGCCAAGGTCAAGATGTCGTCGGTTTTCTTCCCCCACACTGCTCGCCGACGTAGCTGGCGACGGCGGCAAACACCGCCGCGCGGAAGTTTGGGTCCCCGACCGCCTTCTGCATGATGTTAGCCATCGGGACGACGACGTTGCCGTGACTGGACGCCGCAGTCGGCGGCGGAACGGCTATGGTGACGGCGCCTAACCCGCTGGACGAATAGCGTTGCGACGGCGCCGGTGGCAGCACGGAGATGGGGAACGCCAGCCTAGGCGCGTCGTCGCAGCTGGCGCGGCGAGCGGCAGTACCTGCTGCAGTGCCTGCCGCGTCCCATGACGACGTGGACGACGACGAGGCGGCGGACGACGACGCGCGCATCGCGGTCGCCATGGCGGCGGCGTAGGGCGAGAGCGGGTGGTTGTGGACGCCGTCGTACGTGGTGACCAGCACGGCCGCGTCGCGCGCGCACCGCTGCACCTTCTTCCGGACGGGGCAGTCGGCGCGCCCGTGCAGCGGTAGTAGGCGCGCGGGCACGGGTTGCCCTTGGCCACCTTCTGGCCGTACTTGCGCCACTGGCACCCGTCGTTCACCGTCGCCGCGCTGCACCGCGCCCTGAAGGTGACGCGGTCCGGACTCTGCTGCGGTGGCTGTTGCGCCGGCGCCGGCAGCCATAGCGCCTGCTTCTTGCTTCCTCTGTTGCCGCTGTCGTTGTTTAGTATTACCACCCTCTGCCGCTTGGTGCCGCCAGCAGAGCCGACGACGCCGCGGATCGGCTCGCCGCCGCCGTAGCTGTCGTAGCAGCGCAACCCGAGGCCAAACCGATCTCGTCGTCGGCGTTGCTGGCGTGCGGTCGCGCCTGTGATGCGTTGATCGCCTCCCCACCTCGTTTCGCCGGTCCGAGGCTAAGTGACAGAAATGGCCCGGCCGGTTCGTCGGCCAAGTTCATCTGGACACATGGACATATGTAGGGTATCTTTTTCAGGGAAATGAACAAAGCAAAGTACTCCCCCTAAGTGGAGTTTGTAGAGAGAAATGAGAAAACATGATGATATTGATATGGCAGTTTTACGTACCTCGTCAGTTGCTCCTCTCATCAGCTCCTCGAAAACAAAAGTCTTGAGCTCCATGAACAGCTAGCTAGCACTTTTTATCTTATCTTGTGCAGTATAGCTTTGCTCTTTTCTGCATATGCATCCTGCAGGCTCTCCTGTGTTTCTCTATATATAGGCAGACAGATGAACCGGTGCCGTGTGGTCCATCTATAGTACCTGAAAATGTCAAGAGCTGACTTAAACTACACCTGCTAGCTGTACCCACGCTGCTGCTTGAGTTAAAAAAGGGAAAGATGCATGAACAAGTGCAAAAACACGGCAAGTAGCCAACGTCATTAGTATATAGTTACTAAGCGATTGATTAGTTCGTTAATCTCGGCGCTAGAGACGTGACTGCTTTGGTCATCGGAGTTTGACGCTTTCGCTCCTTTGTGTCCGCGGCACGCTTGGTACGGTGTATGGTGGGATCGGATACTGTGGGGATGGTTCGTGTCCTTCGCGCACGCGCCTGCATGGCATGTGGTCTTCCTGAGCTCGGTCTTGATCCGGCAGCAAGTTGCCAAGAAATTCAAATTCTTGGCATGACGTTCAAATGGTGAAACCAGGGACTTTATAATTCGTCTTACTATATAGTATGCCAACTTGCGGTTGGGCTGCCACGAAGAATTTTCCCGGCCGTGTCTCGTCAAGAGTAAAAAATGGTTGTTGTACAAATCCTGGTCTATCGGTTCTGGGTTAGGGCACGTAGTTGACCAATTCTGGGTATAAATTAACATAGTGATATATATTCTCCCTGCTGGTCGAGCCGTCACACAAGGTTTAGCCGCTTTTAGAATCCCGGTCGGCGGCGCCACACACGTGCATGTATGTGACTACTAGGTACGCGCACCTATATATTATATACGGTCTTCATCTCTTATGTTCTCTTCGATAATAAGAGAAGAACGAAAAAGATAAAAGCAGTGACGTCTACGTCACAAATATGTTTTGTCACGATGAATGACTTGTAACCCTGACCGTACAAGAAATCGAGGCCTTTTTCACCTCTGAATTTGACTTTGTCACGACATGAAAAGTTCAGCATCATCAGCTTATACACCTTATAGTCGTCATTGTCTTTTGGATCACAGGTGCAAGTAGTAAGCGCTGACGAACAGGAAAGGATAACGTACGGGCATGCATTGCACCATATTACTAGTATTTTTATACTAGATGTGCATGCGCTGCCGTCGTCTTCCCTCTTTTCCCATGAAAACTTTCCAAAGTACTGCCGGTCAGGTTGAGTTTCTGGCTGTGTTTTTTACCGACCAGGGCAAACAAACCGGCCTTGGCGGACGGTTTACCGGGCGGTTTGCGAAACCGCTCGGTAACCGCCCGAATTTGAATTTGAATTCAAATTTGAGTACCTATAACCTTGGTTTTTTTTTTACCGTCCGGTAAGTCCGGTTTCGCCCGGTAAGTCCGGTTTACCGCCCGGTTTGAGTGGTTTGAGCGGTTTTTTAAATTCAAATTTATTTTTTTTTTAAAAAAAGTTAAAAAAATTCCTAAAAATACTTCATGACCGGTTCACCGCCCGGTAAGTCCGGTTTACCCCCGGTAAGTCCGGTTTACCGCTCGGTTTGAGCGGTTTTTAAAATTTGAATTTTTCGGCATTTTTTTCAAAATTGAAATTTGAATTTGGGACTTACCGGGCCGGTCCGAGCCAACGGACCGGCCCGGTAAGTCCCGAATCGGTTTACCGCGGTAAACCGGGTGGTAAAAAACCAGGTTTCTGGTCGGTCGCGGTTCCTGCTTCCTGGTAAGCAATTCTGACTTGTCTCTCGCTCGTCAAGATTCCGTGGATTTACCGTTCTACCGTACAAGGTGTACGAATTGGAATTCGGTTTTATTATTTTATATACGGTAATTCGAATAAATAACTAGGGGTGCGTATTCTTTCTCTGGAAGAGTTTTGCGCGTCTCTCGTCTCCGAGAGAGAGAGAGAGAGTGTGTGTTTTGCGCTTCTTTACCGAACGTGAAAAAGGCTGGAATAACAATTCCATCTTCGTAATTAGTATCTGCGAGGATCTTGGAAATACCTTTGAATTGTTGAGCAAGCTAGAAACAACAATGTCTTCGCAAAAAAGAAAAAGAAAAAAAAAGAAACAACATTGTTTTCTTTTTATTTGTACTATTTACCAGCAAACATGTCTATGCGTTCGTGTGGTGCAAGTACAATGCATGAGCTAACTAATTTTGTTGTATTCATAATTGGGTTTGACCCAACAACCTTAAATCAAATAAATTCTTATCAGCCCCGTAATAAAAAAGGATTATTAATCCTGTATGAGAAACTGACACGAGATTGACTCGCAACTTATTATGCAATGCAATGCAAGCCGCATCATTTCCCAAATCCGATGAGTGTTTTAGCACTACCCATTTCTCAGTCTTTTGGCCATCTACCACACCCAAAGCCAAGCGCTGAAGCGCAAAACGCTACAAGAGTAACCAAGAGGTAGCAGAATTAACTGTCCACATATATCTGACAAAAAAATTATTAATGAATGCCACTGTAGAGTATCCAATTCTAATATGCTTTTGTTGGACGATACTAATGACATAGATCCTACTATCACGAGTCGACTCCGATGATCTCGGCCCCGCCGGCGGCCACTGCTCGGCTACGGGCCTTAGAGAACCCTAGCGGCCGCCCTCCCTCCTCGCCCCACCACAACGCCGCCATCTTCTAGCTCTAGTGAGCCTTCCCCACCCCAACCTGGCCCAACCGCCCCTGCCGCCACCATGACTCTCCTATAAACCACCCATCGACCATCCCTACCGCCTAGCCTACTTGCTTCCCTCCCGATGATTATATATCCCATCGGAGTTGGAGAAGAAGGGGGTTAGCTCGCTGGTACCCTAGCCCGATCTAGGAGGAGAGAGGAGATGGTGGAGGCCTACCTTGCCCCACAGCCACCGGATCTGCCACCGCCATATCCAACCCTACCGTTCCGCATTCGCCCTGTCCACGCGCTGGGGAAGTCGATGGGGGTGTGGGGAGCTGGGGCACGCGTGGAGAACGCGGACATCACCATCACTAGTGAGAAAAGGAGAGAAAAGCGGACGGGGACGCTGGAGAGACTGCGTGCAGTGTCGGGTCACGTTAATGAAAGTGTTTAGATGGTTAGCTGTGTTGCGGGTAAGTGTGACCCATTATCCGAGTGGGCATCAGCCCCATTATCCGAGTGGGCATCAGCCCCATTATCCGAGTGGGCATCAGCCTGGGCACAAAATTGAACCCATGATGGTTCATAGGTTCTTTAGCAGGTAGATTTCATATTCATGCGCACAGGTTTAGGTTGGCAAAGCTCGGTGTGTTTGTGTCATTGCCATCTTCTATGTGCAACTACAGCAGAAGCACAGCCCAACAGGCTCATAATACAGATTACAGAACTGAAACACTACAGCCAAAACTGACACATCTGCAGAAAAGATATAGAAACGCTTCTCATATCCACTGCACAGAGAACAAAAGCGTCAATCACCAACGAGAACTAGATTATAATGGTAGGTTAAAAACCACTACTGGCTTCAAAACATCCTGCTGTGCTGCATTGCAACACTAAGAATACCATCCGGAGCATATATACGAAATCGACTCAAGATTGACATATATATGAACGTCTGTCCCAAAAATACACAAGATTTCACTTATTCTAAAGAATAGACAAGATTTTATTCTGTGTACCAGACAATCACACCTTTATTTGACTACAAAACAAATAATACATCGACTCCAGGTCTGGCCTTTTTTTCGCCGGCGTACAAGAGGGAATGGGCATAATAATAAGTCCCAGGTTTATAATAGGCAAGCGATTGTGCATTTTGTACATATATAATGGTGGGGGTTCTCAGAAGATGAACACGACACTGTCATGGACCCGATTCTTCTGGTTCTGAGCGACACATTCAGAGATCCACATCAGGTTCCTGATCTCCTGCTCGCGGAGTCTGATGTAAGCGAAGAAAACAGCATAGTGGAACTACAAGGCCCATACAAGACGTGTCAGAAGATATCACCATGATTGGAGAATAGTTTTGAGTTTCCAGGAGTACAACTGTGATAGCATGAAGTGATTCCTGTAACTGTAAGGCTACCAAAGCAAAAAATATGTATATACCTGCTGCTCAAAGGACAAGCATAGCCTCTTGACTTCCTCCTCATAAAATGCCTTATCCAACATCTGGCTTTCTCCATATGAAATCCTGGAAAATATAGACTGGTATGGTGGGTACTTCTCCATTGCACCACGAACCTACATGGCGAACAAGCAAAATGGAAGATGTAACTACAATTCACACAGGCATTCACTGCAAATGCAGTCCATCTTCAAAGACTACAGGCGCATGACATCAAGAGGAATGTGCAAAGCAGTAATTTGTCATAAAGCAATGTATATATGTTACTAATACAATATAAATCCTCTTATCCATCCAAGGCCATAGAATGACATTAACTTTCACGTGAGGAAGTCGACAATGTAACATCTTAAACAAAACTACCACATGTACTATAGAAAAATCCATAATATGGCATCAAAAAGGAAAAATATGACCCTAACAAGCATGAAAGATCAAAAGGGATGAATTTAAGACTAATTTAGGATGTGTTATAATTATAATGAATAATGCATCAAACATAATTATAGACATACCTGGTCAACATCTTCACAAATGGCTAGTTCTTCGTGACCATATGGATACCTGAAGGACATCAAATCAAAATGAAACTCACATGAAAAAACTGGACATCTTAATTAACAAAAATACCAAAAGTTTTTCTTTAAAAGAAAACCCACAATAAACCAAAGTTGGAGTACAGCTTCCTGCGGTCATCTCTTGTCAACTCAGTACCAATACTGCAAAACATAGCATAGAAATTAGGACAGCACTAAGGCAATTTTACATGAAAAAAACTGGAAGATGTGAAGTTGGAAGTGCAAAATCCAACACTCTTTACCTATTTATAGTAATGTTAACAGCCCTTCTGTCGGCTTCAAATGAAAGGAGATCACACATGATCTCAGCTGTTGCACCACCTAGTTTCTGTACCAAAATAGTCATGTAGAAGTTAGAGAATAGACAAATTATCAACTGAACAATTAAGATCATTGAGAAAACATCATCAAAGCCACCATCTCGAGTACAACATACCTGGCAAAATTTGTAAAAGTCCTCAAGATATGCTTTGTAGAGAGTGTTCCTCATAATCTCAATATTCATGTCATCCAAATCCTACAAAATACCAACAGTTCTCATTACCAAGGCAATGTTAGCTGTCAAGAAAAGTAAGAACAAAGATGAGTTGATATTTATTGGAGCACAGATGTAATGCACAAATGATCAGCTGCAGTGTTTACCTCAGATGTAATGCACTCTGAGAAGTAAGGGGCCAGAGGTGTATCGACTAGAACCAGTCTATAAAGCTCACGCATATTTTGAGCAACAGCAAGTGATGCAATGCTGGTGATCAGCAAGACAACGATTAGTATTTGTTGTTTCCGCACATCTCAATTGACAAAAAAGAAGGAAAAACAACTGACACAACAATAATACCTGTCAAACATGCCCAATGGATGGCATTTCTCCAAAAGTTCATTAACATCTCTCTCATGTAGTGTCCCAGTTACAATAAGGACAACATTGTCAATCATGTGTCCATAACTGTGAAAAACGACATCCTGTTAGAATCAAATTACTGCACTAGAGCTGGAAATGCTAGCATGTGTCGATGAAATGTATTATGAAGGGGTCCAATTTTCAATTAAAAAAGAGAGAAAAAGCCAAAACAACACTCCGCCACTTACGTTATATACTGCAAGAACGTAGATAGTGGTTCATTTGCCTGGCACAGCATGTGCTTGTACTCATCGACCAGTTTAAGAGTGCACTTCTCCACAATTGTCGTTGTGTGCAAGGGCGAAGGTTCTGCGATTCATCCGAAATAAGTTTGCAGTACAGTTTCTCACAAAAAAGCATTGAGCAAGCATACAGTGCAAATACTTCCATGAGAACAACTGCCAAGTGCCAACAATAAGTTTACTCTAACACAAAATTTTGTTACTATGGAGAACACATTACATTGTTGTTCGAATAAACTGTATAGAGTGCAACATACCTTAGTATATTACAGTAATGAAAATTTACGCATTCAGCATGACCATGGTAGAGATAAGATAAGCTATACATGTCAATGTTCAAGTGTGACAGAGGCAGGCACATGGTATGGATAAAGATCAATAAACAAGAACATACCACACATCCTCTATAGTATATACACGATATATGAAGTCCAGTAAAATGCATTTCTAGAAACAGATGAAAATGTATTGCAAAATCTGTAAAACAAAGGGATAAAGATTGTTGAACTTCATTGCCAGTCAGGACTGAAACATAATGGCTGAACAGGTTTTGCTGATGCAATTGACCCACAAATATGTGTGGATTCATGAAATTAACCCTCTAACTACTGAATTCCTTTAGGCGGGTCAAATAGTGTTTTACAGTCATCACAGAAGAACTAAAGCTAACCTGCAGGATTTTATTTGAACTTCAGATGCTCACATGTTCAAGTGTGACAGAGGCAGGCACGTGGTATGGATAAAGAGCCATCAACAAGAACATACCACACATCCCCTATAGTCTATACACAGTATATGAAGCCCAGTAAAACGCATTTCTAGAAACAAGATGAAAATGTATTGCAAAATCTGTAAAACAATATGGCTATTAAATGTCAGCAAGTGTGAAGGGATAAAGATTGTTGAACTTTATTGCCAGCCAGGACTGAAACATAATGGCTGAACAGGTTTTGCTGATGCAATTGACCCACAAATGTGTGTGGATTCATGAAATTAACTCCCCTAACTGCCGAATTCATTGAGGCAATTTTACAGTCATCACAGAAGGACTAAGGCACTAAGCTGCAGGAATTTATCTAAACTTCAGAATTCGTGAGTACTTGGATATGGTATACCTAAGACTCCACGAACAATCTGTTGAATGACCAACTGCTGGTCTCGCTATAGAGGACCTAGTGTTATGTGAGTATAGTTCAAAAATTCAAATAACCAGCAATTGATCTGGATTGCATCCCTCTCGAGATCATCGAACCAAAGGACACAACAATGCGAAGCATTCTAGCTCGAGAACGATCCATACGCTAGTAGTAGCACTAGCCCGAAATCCCCAAACCGGGATCACAATTCGCGCCGGCCAGATCGCGAATCGCGCACCCTCCCCCTAGCATACCAGCGCGGACTAAGAAGTTGCCGCACGGCACGGTAGCTTCCCCAATCTCCACCCCACCCGAATCGTCAGCGATGCCTGGGGACGAGGATCTCACCGTTCTGGAGGTAGGGCCCGTACTCGGTGGCGGTGAGGTGCATCTTGACGTCGTCGAGGGTCTCGCACTGGCAGAGGTTGTTGTAGTCGGCGGCGGTGAGGAGGCCCGAGCGGTTCCCCCACACGATGGCCTCCAGGAACCCGTCGTGTATGTTGAACGACAGCATCTCCCACCCGTACATCGTCGCGGGGCTCCGGCTGGCTGGCTCGCCGGAGACGGGACCTCGGTTGGGGACGCGCCGGCGCCCGGCGGTGGGAGGCGGGATCGGGAGGGAGGGGGTCGCCGCAGATGAGATCCGGGAGGTGGGGTCGCGCTCGGTCCGGAATTCCGGATGTGGTGGAACACGGTGAAGTTTTTATTGGAAGGGACTCGATGCAGAAGAAGCTTGTGAGATCCGAGCGTGGCACGTCGGCCGTCTCACTCTCAACAGTTTGTCTCGGCAACTTGGGCCTTAATCGTGTAGTTGATCTCATCGCCCAACAACTCCAAATACCACCAAACTCCCCGGCCCAACAATCATGGCCCTGTTCGGAGCTATTTTTGGTTGTTCCTAAAAAAACAACAGGGATAATAAGATGATGGAAAAACCAAACAAAAGTCCTTTGCACGGGTGCTTGCAAATTTCTAAATTCCCTGGGGTTGTGCTTTATAAGTGGCAACCAACGTTCCGTCTACAATGATGTGCCATTGATGATTTCGGGAATCTACAAATTCGGCTCGATCCTTCTGGAGGTGGTCATATGGGAAGAGTTTGCATATACGTATTTATAGGGTGAGCGTGCGTATGTGTTATAAGCGTCCGCGTTTAACTGTGTAATTCTTAAAAAAAAATCAGTTATTTTAGCCAATTTTCGCTCTTTTTACTATCCTAGTGTGCGCCCACGCCCGACTTCCTTCTACCCAACTCCCGCATCTAATAGTGCCCGCACCAGCGCTCGCAATGAGGTAGGTGGCCTTCTCCTCCTCCACCACCGCAGATGGAGCCTCCAGGATTTTGCCAAGCCTTTCCCCCTCTTTCTTCCAACTCTGTCCGGTACAGAAGGAGTCGACCAAGAGAAGGCAGGCAGACTAGGCGGTGGGAATGAAGAAATTATCGACGGGAGGAGGGGAGGGGAAGCAAAAGGCCGCTGCGTGCATGGTAGGGCTTGATCGGAGCTCTGCCCAAGCCCTACCACGCGCGCAACGGGGGCGGTGGGTGATGGCGGGGCAAGCTGGAGGTAGAAGAAACTGTCATGGTTGTTGGATCTTCATCATGAGCTTGAAAAAATCAGGTGCCCAACAAGGGAAAACAAGCGATCGTGGGATAGATCTCGAGCCTAAGATAAACAAAAAAGTTCTTAGCAACTTCCTTACTAATAAGGCCTTGTTTTAGTCTTGTAGATTTTTTTTTAATACTCGAAGACCACCAGACTCAGAGTTGAACGTGAACGCGTGACGGCTGCTTCCGCATCGGAGAGACAGACCGACCGAGCTACGGCTCGGTTCTGTAGTCTTGTAGAATTTAACAAACTTAGTGCCAGTTGAATGAGGTTCCAATCACCTTTCTAGAGAGAATTTTTTTTTTTTTTATTTTTGACCTTTTTTTAATAATATTTATCAAAATAACCGCCAAACTTTTATTTTTTTTAAAACTAACCCTTTTGGTGGCGCCTCACGCAGCGCGCCATAATTCAATACTTGTGGCGCGCAGATGGAGGCGCCGCAGGGTAGCTCCGGGTCGGAGTCGATCTGGGGTTCGGCTGACGCAGCGGCGAGATTTGGTGGCGCCTCACGCAGCGCGCCACATGGACACATGCAAGCGCCACACTAGTGGAGGCGCCACAGTGCTTCCGCACAGCAACGGCAGGGAGCTGGCAGGCCTCGATCGGATTAGACTGAGGACGGTGCGAGTTCAGAGGACCTGCAAGCACGGCTACGGCAGGCAGCTGGCATTGCTAGCACGACAGGCAGCTGGCAGTAGCCTTTGCCTGCGAAAATGTATCGTAGCAGGTGCATGCGAATGTATCGTAGCATGTGCGCGGTGCCTATCCTCGCCGTTGAAACCTGTTCTTGGGATCTGTGACTGCGTTCTCTCTCCTCGTATTTCCTTTAGCCAACTTTCTTTTCCCACCGTATTCTCCCATGTATATTCTGTTTTCAACGTGCTGCTGCCACCCACACCCACCCTCCTGACACAAGTCACTGCTCACAGTATGGTCCTGACACAGCACTACCCCACTCTCTCTCCTTCCAAATGCTTTTAAACTGTGCTGGTTTGGCACATCTTCTACTTACACTATTTCTTAACCACCGCACACTTGATCTTTTATTCTTTTTCTTTTTTTTTCATTTGACGTACCTTCTTTCTTTTTCTGTTATTTCTATAACTGCTTATTTCCATAACATTGCACAGTATGTTAATTCCAACCTTAATATTCTTTATCTTACAAACAATATTGTGTCACAAAACACTACACAAAGGAAAAAAATAATTTTGTTCCTATATTCGACTAATACAATCACTAACCCACTTGCTGGTGTTGAGTTGTTGCTTTCCCAGGCTTACACCATGTTTTTGTTAACTCATTTTTATTTACTTGTGGAAAATATACATGAAATAAATCAATAAATGGATAGAATAAAAAGTGTTGCGATCATTCGAACAACATTTATAAAAAATATATAATGGGTAAAATAAATGGAAAAAATTATGTACTTAATCATTGAGAAATGTAAATAGCTAAAGATTAGTAAAAGCGGACGAAAAATGTGGGAAAATAAATAAAAATGAGTTAACAAAAAAAGGTGTACTGCCGTCTGACACATGCTTTCAATACATTCAAGAAAAAATTAGAATACATATGAAATACAGGGAGAACACAGATCTTAAGACATTCATTAATGGTGCAGATAGATGCTGCCCAGCATGTCCATGCCAGGAGACATTTTCGGCCTGCACGACGCACAAAGTAGCTTCGCACTGCACCTGCCGGACAAAGACCACTGCCAGCTGCCTGCCCGCACTGCACCTGCCGGACAAAGGCCACTGCCAGCTGCCTGCCGTTGCCGTGCTAGCAAGAAGCACTGTGGCGCCTCCACTGAAGGCGCCACAGTGTGGCCAGCACATGCATGTGTCTTAACATCACTGTGCGCGCTTGCAGAGTAGGCCTACGTCTGCTCGTCACGCCGGACCGAACCCCGATCGACCTGGCCCACCTCGTGGCGCCTCCATGCAAGGCGCCACAAGATTGACCAATGGCCCGCGTGGCCAATTCACCAAAAGCTTTTTAAAAAATTAAAATTTTGCGGTCATTTTGGTAAATATTATTAAAAAAGGTCAAAAAAAAATTCTCTAGAGAAAGAAAGAGTGTTATCTCGCAGCCCTACGCGTAAAAAGTGATTCGCTCTTAAAGATCGATATCATATTTTTTTAGAGCAGACTGTCATCAATTTATTTGATATTTTTTCTCCAACACAATATATGGATGAGAAATAATTCCGCTGTGGAATTTGTAACAATGCGGCAAAAGAGAAAAGGCGTTAATGGAATATGTCTCTTCCTCGATGAGCTCTTTGTGTGCATAAACATTCTTTCCTTGGGAGAAACTCTAACCTTTCAACAGAAAATGTTTCTCTTATGTTCTATATAGTTGAAAATCAAACTTCAAAAGGCAGAAAAGGACGTCAAAAGTCTCTGATATTGCATCTTAATATGTTGACATATCGAGTAACCTTCTTTTCGTCTTGCATTAGAAAGAGATACAACTAATATGATAGCCTAAAACCTGTGTCAACTAGAAATTGCTTGGGATATTGCTTTAAGGTAACCATTGGTTGTATATTTTTTATTGAACCTCTTAGAGCTGAAAATCGATTTGTTCGGATGCCCATGTATCTACCATTCTACCTTAATCTGTGTGTTGGAGTAGTAGGTGTGGAATTTAAATTAAATTTCAAACGACTTTAACCCATATGAATTGAAACAAGGCCAAATAACAAGTTGATTGGACTCTTTTGAGTTTTTTCCCTAAGATTGATATATTCATATTTATTATATTATTACAATCGCTTCTGTTGTTTGAGATTCAAATTCAAACTGAGTTATGATGACTTGTCAAAAAAAAAAAAAAAAACTGAGTTATGATGTAAGTTAAGATGATGAATCCGAATTGAGATTCATTCAAATCATCTTGGTGTTGAAAGAAAAACAAATGCAATTGAACAATTTTAAAATGAGACAATTGAATGAGCTTTTTGTCTGTCCCTACTTCTTGAAACTACACTAAGAGAATGCACATTTTTATGCTTTGTTAGAAGCTGCTGCAATTCAGGGTGCAGTACACTTGAGAAAGGTGGACAAACAACTCATTTGTCCATCCTAAATAAATGAAATTTTATAGTTATCTTAAGTCATTTTTCTAAGTTTAATTTAATTTATCTATAGGGGAAAACACTATAATATATACCAATAAGGAATTGATCCACGATCTGTGAGCAGAGCAAGACAGCTGATGACTGGCAAAATGGATATCCGTATGAAACCAGGCTTTTCTGAGCTCAACGGATTTCAAATGACGTATACTGACGATGCTAAACAAATGTAGCATATTGCGATGACAGCTATATTGTTACTATCTTTCTGCTCCTTTTGGAATGTACCACTATCTATATACTCTGTATTTGCTTATGAATACACCAATCTCAATTTTGTTGTTCTATCCTCTTTCCGATACACTGTCGCACAGCTCGGTTATTGTTACAGCCAAATGGAGAATAATCAGGGTGTGGGAGAGAATAATAAAAAAAAACTCGCGCCGTCGCACCAGCCGATCTCAGTCTCTCAGATGTCAGAGCAACCTGTCGGACAGGCTGGGCAGGCGGCGGAAGAAGTTGACCGCCGGCGGGGGCATCGGGTCCCGGAACATCGGGTGGCGCAGGTAGTAGAACCCGCTGGCCACGGCCACCATCTTGGGCGGCATGGCGTAGAGCGCCACGGCCACGGCGAAGCACACGCCCACGAAGATCCGGCTGGCGCGCGGGTCCCGCCAGCTCACAAGCGCCTGCAGCCGCTCGCCCTGCGCCGCGACGTCGCCCATGACGCGCTGCACCCGCCCGGCCAGCGTCCGCAGTCGCTCGTAGCGCAGCCGGAGGACCTCGGGCGGCGGCACCGGGTCGAACTCCTCCTCCAGCTCGTCGCCATCCACCGTGTCGGCCTGCGACAGCCGCGCGTCCATCCCGGCAGGGCCCCGGGGCCGGAACCGGTAGTACCACACGCCGATCATGAACACGTAGAGCGACGCCGTGGGCACCACCAGCTCCGGGTACCACACCAGCACGAGGTAGAGCGCGTGGACCAGCACGGTCGTCGACGGGTTGCGCCACCGCTGCACGCCGTCCAGCCACCGCGCCAGGCCGACGGCCCAGGCGAGCACCCCCATGATGCGGAACCAGTTGGCCTTGGCGCGCCGCACGCTCCACGTGTGCGCGTCCGCGTCCAGCATGTACTTGACCACCTCCGGCCCCAGCGGCGGCTCCGACCGGTTCAGCCACGTGGCCACGGTGCGCACGGCCGCGCCCCGGAGCGCCTCCTGCTGCGCGACGCCGATGGGGCGCAGGTAGTGCGCGCGCGGCAGCAGCGGCGTCGTGTACGTGGCCCACGTGTCCGGGAGCTGCGCCGGCGACGAGAAGCGCACGGCGAGCTGGACCTCGCCCATCTTCTTCAGCCCCGACCGCAGCAGCACCAGCAGCGGGTACGACGCCGTGTACGCCCGGTTGCTCTCCAGCGTCGACACGCGCACCCGCACCTTCCCGATGCGGTAGTCCTGCCGCTCGTCGCCGGGGCCGGCGAACATGCGCCAGTTGTCGAACACGGCCACCGTCAGCACGGTGCAGGGGTCGTACACCTGCCACGTGTACTGCTCGTTCCACCGCGGGTTCAGGCTGTCGGTGATGGTCCGCGTGCGCACCCATTTCTTGCCGTACTTGGCCACGCAGTAGGCGTCCGTCGACCCCTTGGCGCCTCCCTTGGTCTTCATCGGCAGCAGGCTGCACGCTCCGATGATGCCCAGCTCCAGCACGCCCACCGGCGGCTTCCACAGCTGCTTCGCCGTCGGCCGGTAGTCGCTGCACACGTGCGCCGCCTCGTCGAGCACGTGGTACCCGCCTTCCAGACACAGACGGAGGTGCAGCCGCCCGGAGTAGAAAGCCGGTGGGTTGCCGGGGGCATCATGCCCATGCCTGACGTCCCGCCTTCGAGGGTGATCCATCTCGACGCGACGATCTGCCGCTCGTCGATGCGCTGCTCTATGGTGGTCACTGGGATGGTGGCGTGGCCGAGGAGCGCGGGTTCCTTGATCATGGACCGATCCTCCACCAGCACGATGAGGCTGTCGTCGAGCGGCTCGGCCGCGACGAACATGAGGTCTTCGGACCACGCGAACGCGGAGCCGCTGCTGCTGGCCACCGACCGCCGCGTCCGCGCCGACTGGAAGCCGAGCTGTATCTTGACGCGCACGTCGAACGGCAGCCCCGGCGGCGGCGCCGGGACGCGCAGGTCCTGCGCCTCGATGACCGACGCCCGCAGGTACCAGAGCTTGGGCGACTGGTACACCTTGGAGCGCGTGTACGCGGCGTACGGCGCGTCCGTGTTCCATGCCTCCGGGAACGCGTCGTCGGCCTGCGTGCCGATCCACACCGCCACCATGATGTCCCCCGTCACCATGCCCGGCTCGCCGCCCTCGAGCCTGTACCACTGCGGCGCCAGCGGGCCGTCGGGCTGGTCGCGGACCGGCACGTCGGAGAGGTCGAAGCACACGCCGCCGAGGAAGGCTTCGGCAGGGGAGGGCGCGCCTCCGTCCCACACGGAGATCTCCAGCGTGGGCTCCGGCCTGGCGTGGCTGATGGCGAACACCTGGTTCCATTCGGGGTTGCCGGTGCCGGAGACGTCCCGGCCGGGCCGCGACCGGAGCGAGTGCGGGCCGGCCTGGACCTTGACGTAGGGGCCCTCGCAGGCGCGTATGCCGCGCACCCGCACGATGCGCACGAAGAGGTAGCGCATCGGCTCCACCAGGTCGTACGACGACGACTGCACCGGCTCCACGGACTCGCCGGTGGACACGAACCGCCCCGGGATGACGCGGGGAGAGGGCGCGTAGTAATCCGGGCCGTAGCCGCCGCCGCTCGGGTGGCGCGCGATGCGGACGCGCTCCGTGCTCGACGCCATCCGCGTCTTGCGCACCTCGGGAGGGTACTGGTCGCCGGACTCCGGCTCCGGCGCGGGCTCTGGCTCCGGCTGCGGCGGCTCTTGTGGCGGCGGCGTCATTGGCCCGTGCGGCCCGTGCATGGGCGGCGGCATCATGGGGCCGTGGGGGCCGTGCATCGGCGGCGGCATCATCGGACCGTGGGGGCCGTGCGGCCCGTGCATCGGCGGCATCATCATTGGTGGGTGCATGGGCGCTTCCTCCACGATAATGATCGGCGGGTGCCCCGCCGGCTGCTGCACTTCGACGGCGGCCTCGGTCGGCGCGGGCATATCGGAGAGCTCTCTCGGCGCTTCCGGCGGGACCTCCGGCGGCGGCGCGTTGTCGGCCTGCTCCGGCGGCTTTTCTTCCGGAGGCGGCGGCATTACTGCCGGCTCGTCGTAGTAGTAAATCTTGAGCCCGACCTCGCCGCGGATCCAGCTGATGAGGTTTTTCTTCTCGAGCGGGAAGTAGACGATGCCCTCCTCGCCGCGTCGCGAGAACTGCGAGCCGTAGATGCGGACGCGGCCGAGGAAGTGGTTCTTGCCGCCGCCGCCGCCGGAGGGGTTGAAGCGGCGGTCGTGGTAGAGCGAGACGTCGAGCGCCTCGGCGTGCATGTTGGCCGGGTCGTGCACGGCGAACTCGAGGCGCTCGTGCCACTGCGGGTTGAGGTCCCGCGGCACGGTGCGCGTGCGCTTCCGCTGGCCGTCGAAGTCCACGACCGCGAAGGCGCTGGACGTGCCGAGCCCGTCCCTGGGCACGAGGTCCCGCGCGTCCACCACCTCGACGGCCAGCCTCCGCACCATCGGCGGCGGCCCCGGGGGCGGCGGGCCACCACCGCCGGCCGCCATGGGCGGAACCGCGGAAGGAAGCAGGGGATGGTGGTGACTGAGCTAGGCGACGTACGGTGTGAAAAAGAAAGCGAGAAGGAAGGCGACGGCGAAGGGAATACGGTTCCTTATGATCGGCCGGCGTGGGGTGTGGTGGAGCGATCAAGTGGTAGCTCCTTTTGCTTTTTGGGGAGCTCGCTTTGGAGAGGGAGGGAGGGAGAAGGAGAATCTGTGCTAGAGTGAGAGGAAGAGAAGAGAAGTTGGTGTCTTTCTTGACGTGGAAGCTCTCAGCTTTGTGCGGGCAGAATCTGATCTGCTCTTGGCGCTTTTGAATGTGCCGGTGGTGGCGCCGCCGCTGCGCTCGTTGGCGACTTCTTCCTCCTGCGCTTTTCCCGCGTTCCCAAACACAGGCCGACAGTTAACAGAGCCTTCCGTTTCCGTAGTCCGTAGAGGTGCTCTGTTCTTGGTTAGACTGTCTGCACCGGGGGTCGGTAAACAGAACGCAAAAGCGTTTGCAGTTCCGAAACCTCCGCAGCGGGAGACCCTATGCCTTACGCAATGGTTCCGGAGCGCGGTGCAGACCCTATTTTTGGCGCTGAAACGAGTGAACGCAAAAGGACGAGGGCCCGCGCAGCACCAATCATGAGTGAACCGCAGCAGCGCGCGCGCATGGGCGGGAGGAATCAGTGGCGGGGTCCACCTTTTCAACTTATTAAAAATGTTATAACTCTAAACAAGCAAAACCAAATTAAATTCGACACACCATTAAATTGGTTTTCAATAAATCTTTCAAAATAAGATCTCACATGGATATATTTAAATAAATTGAAAAACGACACGTGGGTCCACTTTTGATATTGAGTAAGTTATAGAGGTTGGATGAATGCGGGAAAAAGTGGTATAGGGGAGAGAATCTTGATGACCAGGATAGATAGAGGAAGAAAGTAGAGTTGCATGAGTGCGGGTAGTCTTATACACTCTGCAACCTCTCTACCTGTATACTCCCCTATGTCGGCAAATGCAATACAATTTTAGTTTTTTGAAAAGTCAAACAGTCCGATCTTAGACTAAATTTATATAAAAAAAGATAAAAACATTCACAATACAAATAAATATCATTATATTAGTTAAAATAATAATACAAACTTGGTTGTACTTAGACTACTAAATTTTATAAAAATGATAAAAACATTAATGATAAAATATATATCACTGGATTAGTTAAAATATATTTTTTCTAAAATAAATTTATTTAGAGACATGAATATCAAAAATATTTATTAGAAACTTGGTCAAAATTGAGATAGATTGATTATAGTTGTATTCTTTATGGACGGAGAAAGTATCACTTGGCTGATTTATTTTGTCTGCCATTAATGCTAGATGTAGCTTCCTTCAACATACCAACCATAGTGTCCACTGTACTCCCGAGTGTCAATCTGAGTCATCTCCAACAGTTTGCCAAAATGATTTCAAGAAATTTGTGATTTCAAGAATCTCATAAAATATACGTGAAAAACTAGACTCTCTCCAATAGTTTGCCATATTTTGACTTGGTAAAATAAAAAAAGTTGGCTCACATCCTACCCGACCCAACTGTCCCGGCCGTGACTTCGCGCCGCGCGCGTTCCTTCTTCCCCTCGCGTGCGTGAAGGCGCCGCCGCAGGGGTAGCTCGCTCTCTCCATCGCAGGTGTCCATCGACTTCAACCGGCCATGCACGTAAGCGAAACTTGAAGCTGAATAAATCCTTTACAAACTTGAAGCTTCTGATGACTACAAAAAACAAACTTCGATATTGTTTTAAGCTGACAAAACGAACACTATCCATCAGTACCAACAGCAAATACGTACAGGGGGCAATACAAAATAATCGAGGTCAGGGACGAGGCGATTCGATCGGTTCCAAATTCTGAATCAACTAACAATACACCCACCAGAGTCCACACCAATTGATGCAGCCCGTCCGCCGATCCAAAGGACGACTCTTTGTGCTGACTGTCCGAGAACATAGCCGGAACCGAGCTGGGGCGCTTCAAATGGGGAAGGCATATGGAGATTGACGGGAAGATGACGTACAGGAAAGCATGCAGGTATATGGAGATCGACGGGAAGAGAATGCAGGCAGGCATATATATGGAGATCGACGGTACGTACAGGAAGGACGTACCTGATCTCGTCTCTCCTGACGGCGTGATGCCGTGATCTCGTCTCGATCTCTTCGCGATGGCGGCCGCTTCTTGGCACGAGTCTTCTCGACACGACGGCGAGATCTCGCCTCTTCGGACGATGGCGGACGGCTTCTTGGCTCGCGATGAAGAAGGACAGATCAAGAATCTACACTCGCGCGGGACTTTCAGAGCGAGGTCTAGGCGTCGAGCAACAGAAGATCGGCGTCGCGAGACAGAAGGGAAGGAGGATGCGCGCTCGGTACGCGCGCGCATTGGGAGGTACTTTTACCAAGTTGGTAAAAATTTGCAAGCAAGATGCCAAACTGTTGGAGATGAATTTTTCGCTGGGCCAAATTTTTGAAGGATGGCACAACCTCGTTTGGCAGAAACTGTTGGAGATGCTTTCGGGAAAAGGTGAACCCAAGCCTTGTTTATTAGATGGCCGTTGTGGCATGAAAGAGTAATCCAGAACTAAAATATACGAGTGGTTTAGAGAATTTGATTCCTAACTATATACTAGTAAAATATATGAGTTACACCTGATAGCTATGTAAAATGGCTTGTTTATGAATGCTCTATTTGTAGCTCAAAGATAACTTCTACTAACAAATCGTAAACATGCGAAATAGCATCCCACAAAGATGTTTCCAAATTGTAAGTGAGGCGCATATTACAAGTTATGATTTGGAAATGGAACCCAAACACATAGGTTTATACACCATGCATGAACCCAATACAACAAAACCATCACTCCGATCCGTCGATATGTTGGTTTCATAGCTAGTTTTGGTGCCGTTATCCAAGCAAAGTAATGTCAGTTTTGTTCGTACTTGCCCAAAATATTGTGTAGGGTGCTACGATCCCGAGGTGAGAAAAGTGTATACAAGACGTCATAAACGGTCCCCTCCCTAAAGAAAATAGTACATTGATATTGAGAAGGCAAGTGCAAATGTAGTTCATGTGCACATCGGGTATATATGGTTGTTGTGCATAAGGACCATAGGTAGGCACATCTTGATGCATGATGCTTTTAGGTTATCGCGCTGTATGATGGCAACGGCTGCTGGTGAAAGGCAGGGCGGAATCGATTCCCTGTGTCACACAACCCTCGTGCATAGATTTTTTTAGACAATGGATAATACATAATAGGTCACAGATAATACGAGTTCATTGCAATGGTTCATACGAGTTCGTTTCTTTCATCCTTCATGAGCTTGTTTGGAAATTGCAATGGTGCTGGGAATCGACGACCATTGAGGAAAGCCCCATCTATCTGTCTCCTGTTGCTAACGTGTGCAAATCTGGCCTGACTATGTAGCTTGGGTCTGTGGAAGCCCAAAAAATTATCCGGCCTGGTCAAGAGAACCAGGATGACTTTTTATGCTAGATCACCCATTTGCATTTTCAAACTAGTGACGAAGCCAGAAAATATTTAGGAGGGGCTAATCACACACTAAATATAGAGCTTATCTTTCTTAAAGTAAACATGATAACTATTTTTAGGTGAGGCTTAGGTAGGGCTTCATACAAAAACGACTTAGGGGGGCTGGAGCCCGGGTGTAACGGCTTCGTCGCTGTTTCAAACACTATGACAGGATGTTTCAAAAGAAAAATGAAATGAAGTCTGTCAGAGATGATGTCTCTCCTATAAAAGTGAAGTCAGATGTGAGGGAGGATATATAAAAAAATATACTAGTACAAGAATATATTAGTAGGTGATGAAATGAAGTCAAATGAACGCGTACTCATTTGTGTACTTTTTTTAATGAACAACCATTTCATAGGACCTCCTTTTTCGAGAGAGGAATCCCACACATCTCTGTACACACAGATTAGACACGAAATACTATATTTTAGCTATTCGTGGCGGACAACAAGAGCCTGTGCGCGAGGAACGCGCCGAGCGCGAACCCGGCGACGGCCACGGCGACCATCTGCCCCCTGCCGCCGAGGGCCTCTGCCCACGTCGTCGCCGCCTCCGCCTCCACCTCCGCCTTCTGGGCCGCGGCCGCGGCCTCCTTGGCCTCGGTCAGCCTCGCCATCGCCATTTCACTCCCGGAGACCGGCTGCTTGGGCACGGTGAGGGACAGCACGGTGCCGTCGAAGCGGCCGGCGACGCCGTCGAGGTTCGCCGTCTGGGGCAGCTGGAACGCCTTGTGGAACCGCACGTACCCGGCCGGACGCTCGCCCCGGACCGTCAGACGGCCGCGGGAGTCCACCTGGACCTTGAAGTCCCCCTTCTTGAACCCTGGGAGGATGAGGCGAATGATGTAGCTGTTGGCGCCGTCGTGCCACTCCAGCTTGGGGTCGATGTCGGCAACGTTACTGCAGGCCTCTGGCGCCGCGGTGGCGCCGCCCTTGGCTGGCGCATTTGGCTTGCCGCTGGCCATTAATTTTGCTTGATCTGATCGATCTGGAAGCCGGCCGCGCTTAGTGATCGATCAAGCTGCTGTCGCTAGCTAGAGCTGATTAGCATTACCGCACAGGAGCCAACAGCCAAGGCCGAAGGATGGTTAAGTTGGCTTATATACGTAGCGGCACCACGGTAGGCGTCTCTGTTTTGTTTTGTGTGTTTTGTTGGTTATTCCAAACTTTTCTTGAAAGTACGTTGCTGCATAAAATCGAGTTTGTCGTCGACGTCTGGGTAAAGGCTAGGGATCTCTAGCGGCCGGTGCCTTGCTTTCGGCACCCACGCGGACGGTACGTTACTCAATGCAAGCCGTCGTCCGAAGAAAACACAAATGTATCGCATGGGTGAGAAGATTTTCACACCAGTCTTAGTTTTATTCCCTTTCCATATATGCACTCTATCCATGAAGAAGAAAGGGGGAAAAAATGAAAGTGAAAAGATTCAGGTGTCGAAGGGAACAAGCATTTCTCACGTGGGGGGTATGATATAGCAAAACTTTTAGTTTATATAAGCATCTTATATAACTAGATTTCTCTATTTTCACTGTTCCAAATTATAAGTAACTTTTAGCTTTTGTTTACGTAAAACTTCTATAATTTTTAGTATTATAAAAGTGCACAAGTATCACAGAAAATTCATCATATATACAACAAAACATATTTGATAATGTATTTTTTATGTAAGATAAAGTATATATTTAACCTTTCAAGTATATATTTAACCTTTCAATTGCACATTAGCCTGGTTTTCAACACATTCGATTACAAAGTCGGGAAACATACACCGTCCAACTATCAAATCAAATAAATTTAGTCATCTTGCTATTTTCAGATGTGATTTTCTGTATTTAAAAATAATAGAAAAACTAATTTGATCTCTAAAAGTTCTTAATTAATTTAATTTAAATAAAAAAATTAAACTAGTAGTATTTTTTCTAAAAATATTATCTGCCTTTTTATGATCTACATATAGTTATTTGGAACCAATTTATTTATGTTCTTATTGGTTTATTGCTTGTAGTCGTGCTCATTATTTATTTAAAACAAATAAGATTCAAATAATCTTAATAGAGCACCAATAGAGTAATATCATTGTACAAGAAAACTCTAAGTAGATTCATATTTTGTTGGTTTAAATAAATTAATTCTAATATTTGAAGCTCAAGGTTAAAATGTTCACCTTTTATTTTAGTTTGAACATTTGTTTTTCTTTGAGTAAAATGCACCCTGGATACTTAAACTATTGTGGCATTACCATCTGGGTACTCGAAAAAAAAGCTATCACTTGGGTATTTAAACTATTGGGCCATTACCATCTAAGTACTTGAACTAAAAAAACTCTCACCTAGATACTTAAACTATTAGGCATTACCATCTGGGTACGTTAGGAGCGCGGAAAAATGAATTTTGACTCTTTTTATTTAAAAAAAATTAATGAATAGCGCTAGAATTTGTTATTTTTGTAAAAAATAATTAGAGCTCAAAAATTCTGAAATTTTTTGTGTAGCCTCTCCATGATGTACTCTACCTAGGAAAATATAAAACTTGGAAAATAAATTATTTTTGTATGTTTAAAATACCTCTTTTAATAAATAAATGAACTTCCATGAATTTTAATAATTAAAAAATAAATGTCCAAAATCATGAAATTTGGTTGTAATACTTTCTCCTGTTAAACTTTGATGTAAATATATTTTTGTATCAACTTTTGTAATACCGCAATGTCTTCTCGTGAATGATCCTGCGGAAAGTTGAAAACATGGATGATTCGGGTTCCCGAGGACACTTTACAGACTGCGAGGATTATATGATTAACATACATACCTATCAGATGTCGCTAAGATAATGAGAGGTGTATGTGGGCTATATGATTTGTACGATTCGTTACATGTAGAGATGCACAAGCAGGTGAGTATAGGCGGGCCTCGGGCACACGCGCGAGGCCCCATTGCCGTGGCCACACAAGCGACCTATGGAGCGCGAATGGGCCGCCACTGCCACCACGACACGCGGGCGCATGAGCAGGCGAGCAGAGGTAGGCCGCCTCTTTTTGGACATTTATTTATTTTAATTATTAAAATTTATGGAAATTCATTTATTAATTAAAATAGGTAATTTTTAAATATATAAAACTATTTATTTTTTAAGTTTTATATTTTTGTAGATAGAGTACATCATGGAGAGGCTACACAAAAAATTTTAGGATTATTAGAGCTCTAATTATTTTTTTTACAAAAATAGCAACTTTCAGCACTATTCATCAATTTTAAGAAAATGAAAAAAAATCAAAATTCCTATCGTACCCGGATGGTAATACCCAATAATTTAAGTATGTAGGTGGAAGCTTTTTTAGTTCGAGTACCAGGATGATAATGTCTTAATGGTTTAAGTACCCAGGGTGATAACTTTTTTCAATTCGAAAATTTAGGATGGTAATGCCCCAATATTTTAAGTACCTGGTGCATTTTACCCTTTTTCTTTGTTATTAGGATCGCCTCCTCTAAGAAAGCACAAAACAATTATTTTTATTATCTTCAAAGGTATTTTGCGTAATTAGTACTTCATTAGTGATAAGTATTCTCTTCATTCCAAATTATAATCAAGACAATCTGACTTTCTAAAGACATGACTTTTGATGAGTGGTTATACATTATGTTAATCTAGATATAATAGTTAAAGGAATGTATGTTAAAAAGTTAAAATGTCTTATAGTTTAGAATGGAGTGAGTACTCGTATAGTAATATGACTTTGAAGGCGCCATTTTTTTTATGAAAAAATTCAGGTAAGAGTGTCTCTACCGTACCCGTTTCTGTTCGTTAATTTTTAGGCTTAAGCGGCGCATAACACCACTGAATACGTACAGTTCATCCTTGTCACGATTACAGGTGTACACATTTCATCCACTGATAGACAACCATATGCGTGATCGATCGTGTGTGCAGCTACTGTAGAAGGCTTTTGATGCCCTGCGAATGATCTGGCTGACGTGCCTGTCGTCTTATATATGATTATTATTAATTCCTGCCGGAGAAGAGCCTGTGCGAGAACAAGACACCGAGCGTGAATGCGGCGACGGCCGTGTCGATCAGCTCCTTCTCCCGCTTCGGCTCCGCCTTTGCCTTGGCCTCCACCTCGTCCTTCTTCGCGGCGACGGCCGTGTCGATCAGTTCCCTCTCCAGCCCCGCCTTGGCCTCCGGCTCCTCCTTCTTCGCGGCTGCTGGCTGTTGCGGCCCCTTGCGTACGGACGGCACGGTGAGCGTGAGCACGACGCCGTTGAGGCAGCCGGCTATGGCGTCGGGGTTGGCCGTCTTGGGCAGCTGGAACCGGAACTTCTTGTTGAGCCGCTGCGCCTTGCCCGGCGTGGGCTTGTGCCGGTCGGTGATGGTGAGCCGGCGCTTGCCGTCCACGCGCACAACGAAGTCGTCCAGCTTCAAGTCTTCGATTTGTATTCAGTTCAAATCAACCAAGAAGATAGATGCATGGTAAGTAGAAAGTAGAAACTAATGATGGAACCATTTTCAGATTAGATTATAGGCGAGCGCCTCACCTGCAGGGAGGTTTTTGAGGGTCAGGAGGTAAGTGTCGTTTTCCACCAGCCACGTCCACTTCACGTCGTCGGTCGCCGCGCTCCCCATTGACGGCCGATGCCTTGGTACTACCTTGGTAGCCGTGGGGAGGAGGGGCCTTGGTACTACCTTGGTGGCCGTGGGGAGAAGGGATTGATTTGATGAACCGAAGGCATTCAATAGCTGCCTCAGATGTGCGAGGCAGTCATTCCAAGCTTTTCTTGAGGGCAAGAAAATCTGTCGATTTTTCTTTGAAACCACGGAGGAGGGGCTACAAATGTTTCGGGAGTGAAGGATCAGGCAGACAGGGAAGGGATCTCATTCTCAGCTCCGAAAGCTCCTAAGAATAAGTATTAGTAGGGGGTGGCAGCCTCCAAGCTAGTCCTATGGAATATATTTTTTAATTGATTATCCAAAAAAATATAACAAGATATTTCATGAATACAATCATTGAGATACATGTACAAGACTTTAAGCGAATATTATTCTAAAAGAAAATACTTTAAGTGAAATTGTTCAAGTCCAGTCAGCTTATAATATTAATTAAATCAATCAAATTACTCACAGCTACGATCGACTCTTTTTTATTCACTCAACAATCTGCAATCAACAATTCAATGGTTTATGTCATTTATTAAGTAAAGAAAATTTTGGAGAAAAAATAGATTATAATCATCTAGCGTAAGGAATAAGTGTTTGCCTTAATCAAGAGTAGTGATGCTATTTTTTGCATTTAAACAAATTATTAGTGTTTAAGGAAGCTATAGTATCATTAGTGGCAATAAAAAAAATGTATTCTTTTTTTACTACACTTGTTGTTTTAGTTTCTTCAAATATTATCAAAAATATTTCCTCTGTCTACAAATATGGTAGAAAAAATATGGTAATAAAGACTTCTAAGTTTGTGCCAAATCAAACGTTCAAACCATCCAAAGTTTATCAAATTTATATGGAGGAGGAGCCTTAACATCTGTCATATCAAAGAAGCAATTTGGAAAAACTTATTTCATAATGCTTCTCTAAAGATTCTCATTTTATAATATGATAATTGATAAATCATTGGCCTTTTTTATAACCTTGGTCAAACTTAGAACAGACTCAGGAGTCTTTATATATTTGTAAACAAATAAAAAACCACTATAACTTTGACCAATTTTATCTAATCTTGCCCCATATTAGCGAAGACTTAAGATGCCGAGCGTGTGCCACTTTATAGGGGAAAGTGACATTACACTGCTTTTGAAATACAATTAATGCACACATTAGAGAGGGATAAGGATAACCAAGGGTAGGATGATCATTATATTTCATTGCCATCCTTAATTTTGGTGTCGAAAACTAAGACAAGAAGTATTGTGAAACACGTACGGGGATTAAAATACATATATATGTATATATACACGATGTACAATAATTAGTCGTTACTTCCAAATGCACACTGCATATATTAGTGATGGATGTACACAAGTCTCCGAATTCAATATAACTGGAGATCCTGCTCTTTTCCTCATACAAATCTGATCCATGATTATGCACGGCCGTTGCCGTTGAAGAGCCTACTGGAGACGAAGACGCCAAGTGTGAAGGCGGCGACGGCCGTGGCGATGACCTCCTTCTTCTTACTGAGCGCCTCCGCCAACTTCATCCCTCCTCCATGGCGCGCTGCTTCCAGTGCTCGCACTGCCTCTCCCGCTCCGCCCTGGCCTTGGCCTCCGCCACCCTCGCCCGCGCTGCCTCGATCCTGCGCGCGGCGTCGCGGGCGACCTTCTCCCTGTGCTCGGCCTTCGCCTTGTCATCCTGATGATGATCTTGGTGTTCATGGTCTCCCCTCGCCTTCTCGCTCGGCGGCGGCGGCGGCGCCACCGTGGGCTTGGCCTTCTCCCTGTGCTCGGCCCTCGCCTTGTTGTCCTGATGTTGATCTTGGTGTTCATGGTCTCCCCTCGCCTTCTCCCTCGGCGGCGCCGCCGCCACCGTGGGCTTGGCCTTCTCCCTGTGCTCGGCCCTCACCTTGTCGTCCTGATGTTGATCTTGGTCGTCACGGTCTCCCCTCGCCTTCTCGCTCGGCGGCGGCGGCGGCGGGGCCGTGGGCTTGGCCTTCTTCACGTCTTCCTCTTTGCTTCTGGCCGCCAAGCTCGTCCTCTCCACCTCGGGCTCGGGCTTCTCTTGCTCTTGGCCAACCTTGGCCAACGCGAACGCGGTGCCCCAGGGCAGAGGTATCCCCCCTGCTATCCAGCGGCAAGGATTCAATAACGGACGTGCACGCCCTCACGCAGTGAAGCATCATTAGAACAGCGGGTTTTAATAATCACGAGGCCAACTGCTGTAACAAGGTTGGTAGTTGGACTGACGCGTGAACTATACGGGCCAAAGTGTCTCCAAGCTTCTTGATAGTGGCGTCACGCCTGCCAACTCTAGCCTGAAGCTCCTGGACCTGCTGCAAGGCCAACTTCTCTCTCTGATCAGCCTGGTCTCTCTGCCCAGTCATCAGTGCCATCTCCTCTCTGAGCTCCTCGAGCTTCTTCTCATACATCTCCTGTAGCTCCTCCTTCTCTCTCTCGACACGCTCCAGCTTGTCGTGCCTAGAGAGAGCAAGCTCCTCCTGTGCTGCATACGCCTTCATCAAGGCGAACACAACACTCTGCGCAAGAGCACTGGCGCAGTCTGCCTCCTGAGGTCCAGCCACTAGTGCCATTCCTGGAGCCTGCCTCCACGTGTCAATGCGGGGGCTAGCCAAAAGAAAAACACTAGGAATGAGCCTCTGAACCTCATTAGGCAGCTCCGTCACCATCTTCTCAAGTATCAGGAAAGCGGCATCCTGAGCACCATCGAAAACGGTGATGCCCTCACCCTTGGCCGTCCATCCAGTCCAAGTCTCACTATGGCCCAAGGATGGCACCACAACCACCACAGAAACAAAGCCATAGTTCTTCCGGTCACCAGCGTCCCAGTAGTACTGTGGCTCTGTGCCCAGAGGGTAACCAGCACCGTGCAGAAGCCTCCAGAGGAGAGTGGGCAAGCCACTCTTCCCCAGAAAAGTGCCAGCCTCCCTGAGCTGGTGGGACGGCACTCGACGCACCACAAGAGGAGCGCTTCCACCGGAAGCAAGCTTGCGGTGGCGGGGTGGACGCGAACTCTTGCGAGCGGTCTGCTTGGTCCGAGCCATCTGAAAAGGAGTTTTATTTTTAATGAGCAACAATTTTAATAATTAAAGCATGGAGATGCGGAATCGAGACAGTTTAATTATAAGGGAAGAGGAGAATGTAATGAATGACATGAGCATATATGTAAATCATGATGCATGCACGTTCCATACGTCCTCACTGCCTAAAATTATTATCTAATACGTCTAGGCGGTGGCATACAAAACGTGCTCTCATATGTCGGTAACTAGTCGGGCTACATGTTTCACGTAGTTAGTGTACCTGCAGAAGATTCATTTCAGCCCAATATCCCAATGAATGCAAGCGACGTAAAAATCCAGACACCTTCCGAACAAGGTGAAATCTCCGATTACTTGCACCCATACCCAAATGCATACTACCCAATAAGTCATCAGAAGACGACACCCTCACATGGGGTACCTTCTTATAAACATGTGTGAACATGTATATAATCCAGCACCAATAAGCACTCCCCTAGATCGGCATTGCGTCCGATCATGCTCTCACAACTCATACTTACCTGGGCGTAGAGGCAAATCTGATCCATACACAACCATTCAATTGAATGGCCCTCATACAAAACCGTCGTGTATGAGCGCGACAAATAAAAATATGATGCATTAATCCCCCAAGTTAATATTTATATAAGCCACCTAAAGTCCTTAATTGGGCATAAAGGATATGACTGGTCCAAGGCACATATATAAGTTTTGAAAACCACACACTTTTGAAAAACCTATATATGAGATTAAGTGGCTATAAGTTCGTAATTAGTGTTTGTAAAACAAAAATTATTTTGTTTTAAGTATACTTATGAACAGTAATACGTTGAACCTACTCCGATGCCAGCTGTAATAGAACCGACCAATTAATATAAACACAATGTACTTATGAGTCGCTAAAGCAACTTAATTAGCACACTGTGGCTATATCAACCCGGTAGTCCGTGAAATCTCGAAGGATTTCAAACTTTTCAACAATACGGCCCGGATCGAATTGAGTTCAACATACAACAGTTCATAGTGATACATAGGTTCACAAATAGTAGATTACATCGAGTACGAAATAAATATTACAATACCGAGTTCAAATCCAAATTGCGGAAGCAAATAAAGTTTTGGTTCACAAACGCACACTTAGTTGAAACATAGTGCCCGGTCCAATATCACATCCGACAACAAAGATAGAGGTATGATAGATAGATTGATCGTGCCCACGATCTACTCGTCCCCATACGCAGGGTAGAAGCAAGTTGGGCAATACCCATAGAACATCTCACCATCTGCAACAACAAGGGAATAAAACCCTGAGTACAAGAAGGTACTCAGCTAGATTTACCCGTCATAACTGAAAATAAAGTGACACCAAGGAGTATGCCAGGCTTTATAAGTGGGGTAGCTGACTCATTTAAACTTACGATAAAAAGGTGAGTTTATTAATAATCATTTAGTTATAAAAGACTCTCTAGCTTAACATCTTTTAAGTTGGATCCCGACATCACTAGGTTAGCACCCGTACTACTCCATCTCCAGGGTATGAGCAAGCAATGCTATCCTATCCTTCGGGTTGAGCATACCAAACATCAACACATAGAACCATAACCATCCTATTTTTCACAATGATTTGCGATGGTGCTTTTTCTGGTCAAGTGTTCACTCGTCCAGAACGATAGCGATTATAATCGATTGCAAACCAGCCGGCGGGTATTCCTCACACAAACCACACTCGCCGCCGTAACGAGTGACGGTCACCTTGGTCTATTCGGGTGGAAACACGGATTTCAACGAATACGGTTGCACGGTGGCATGCCGCTACCGTGTACCTCCGGCGACGGCCACCGGCTTTAATACCGCGCCTGTGGGCAACACACTCAACTCCGTTGAAATGCCGGCCCAAACATCCTCAAGGCTTCGCGGTTGGATGATCGCATCCTTCCAGCTATCTGTGAGGCATTGTTCAACATGATCCGAGGACGTACAAAGCCATAGTCCCATTAAGTGACATTGCCGGAGTTTCTGTGGTCTAACACACCACAAACTCCGACTAGTCATGATTTATCAAGGCCACATGGTTATGTTCTCTAACCAACCTCCATAGTATCAACCATAGGGTAGTAACCACCTACCTCGCGGATGAGGGTCAATCACCCGTCTTCTACCGATCTAATTAAGTAGAGCTAAGCATAAGCGTGATCCTGAACTTAATAGGGTAACGGTATTTAGGTGGATCAAGGTACTCATAATGCAGTAACGGTTCCAAGTCAATGCCTATTAACTTAATGCATCACAATAAATAAATGACTCAAGTAAGATATTTTGAAAACTGTAGGAGTAATGCTCCGGGGCCTGCCTTTCTCAAAGGAGCTAGGGTGATGGTTAGGGCACTCGTGCAAGTCGGGTCCGGATCCTCATCCCGTGCCGCTCCGTGCAGCATTGCCCTCGCGTTCCTCTCCTTCCGGCTCCTCGGGAACTACTGGCGTCACTCCTTCTGGCAATCCTGTATGATGCATCGATGCGTATGAGTATCGGGAATGCAATACGAAATGGAAGCGTATGATGATGATGAACCAATCATGATTCTACAAGATAGTCAACATCATCCTAACATGTTACACATTTTTTTTAACCCTAATTAAACATAGCAAGGACACTAGTTAACCTAGACTTGACGATTAACCGATCATGATTACAACAGGGCGTAACAGCAACCTATAGCTATACTGCTCAGAAAAATCTAAAAAAATTACAGTAGCTAAGCTAGGTAACAACAAGCCTATCATAAAATTTTTATGCCAAAACAGTGAACCATTTATTCTATACAAAAAAGACAAGACAGCAGCAAACCAAAGCCTAAAAATACTTTGCATTATGAAAAGTGTCAAACAACAGATCTCATATGATTAACAGCTACTTATAGGCATAAAAACACCCTAGAAAAATTATCAAGCCTAAACCTTGCATAAATAATTAATTATGAATTTCCTAAACCCTAAGCAAGGCAAGCACAATAATTAAACAGGGCATTTTCTACACATGACATATATAAATAATATTTTTCACAGATGAAGCATCTCATAACTAGAGCAACAAAACAAGAACCACATTTTTTCGATAATCCTACATTTACTTATGCATTTAACAAGATATAAGCAATTAAAGACATTAAATAATACAAACGTAAAAGTATTTCATAAAAATAAACTAATACCCTACATGCATAAAGCTCATCATAAGAAAAATATAGAAATTTGAATCACCCAAAATGGACTTAATGAGGGAGATATGATTTTTGGAAGATTTAAAACAATTTCGGAAATCTTTTTCTTAAACCGGAAATACCCTAAAATGCTACGCGCACCCGGGTGGTCCCCCACCGTGGCGACGCAGCTGGCGCGCATGCTACGCGTACCCCGCGCGCACACGCGACACGCCGCCGGGCGCTGACGGGTGGGACCGGCCACGGGCCCACCCCGTCAGCCGACCGAACAGGACACCGCCGGCCGGCGAGAACTCGCCGACGGCGACGAGTCCGGCGACGGGATTGCACCGCCGTGCTCGGGATGACAGCGAACACAGGGGTGGTGAAGATGGTGGCTATCGCGCACGGAAAAGGCGGGCGCGACGGCCGGCGGCGACGCGGCGGCGCGGCTCGACGGCTGCACGCCGGAGCAAGCCGCGGCGGCGAAACGGGAAACGCCTACGGGCTTCGCGGAGCCATGGCGGAGCTAGAGCGTGAGCTAGGGGATGAAAATGATGGCGGACGCGCGCGGACGGCGACGCCGGAGAAGCTCGCCGGCGCGTGGCGCCCGACGGCGGAGAAGAAACGGCCGATTGGCCACTACCTTGGCTCGATTCTTTTCGATTGGCGGCGGTCGAGGGTGTGGTGAGGTGAGGCGAACACGGTGACGCGGTTGGAGGAGAAAATGGCGGAGTGGGAAGGTGGCTAGCCGGAGCAGCTCGCGGCGGCGGCCATGGCGGCTCCGCGGAGCTCGGCTGAGGGAGAGGAAGAGGGAAATTGGAGGGGGCGAAGTGCTCTGGGGGGCGAGGCGGTCGTTTTAAAGGCGCGGGCGCGTCCAATTTGGACCGGGGGTCACGGGCGGACGAGCGGGGCGGTCCGGCGGACGGCCATGGCGCTCGGCACGGCGCGCTTAGCGGCTCAGCGGGCGGCCCGGCGAAGCGGGGCTCGCTGCGACGGTCGGGCGGGCACTTGAGTGCCTCGGCGTGGCTGTGGCAGCGTCGTGGAGCTGTTGGCGGCTTCGCGTGGCGCGGCGCGGCGTGCGGCATCGCGGCGGCAGCTCGGCCGGTGCAGCGGGGCGACAAAGCGGGCAGGCGAGAGGGGGAGACAGGGCCGGCAGTCGCGGAGGCGCACGCGGGCGACAAAGTGGGCAGTCTGGCGGGGCGCAGGCGAGGGCGGCAGCGGCGCATTGCTGCGGCTCTGCGGCGCTGCGCGTGAAGCGAGGGGGAAGGAGATGGGGATGATGACAGGTGGGGCCGGGTGGGTCCCGCCTGGTCCCACTATTCAAATAAGAAGTTTGACTGCCCATAACTCAAAAATTATTGCGAATTTGAAAATGGTCCAAAAATGAAAGTTTCTCAAAATTAAAAGATGAATAACTTTCATGTAGAAAGTTTTTGCTAAATCGGTCTGGATTTGAAAATACAAATTTGGGTCACAAAAATACCTTTAAAATTCATTTTTGAAACTGTTTTTACCATTTTTGAAGCACCAAAAGTCATTTTCATAAATTGGGGTCAAAACAAAAGTTTATCCAAAAATTCTTCTCTACAAACTTTGTTAAAGCTCCATTTTAAGAAAAGCATCACAAGTTTGACTTCTAGAAAACCCTTGAAAACTCCTATTTGAAATTTTAAAATAAGCACACAAAATATTGCCACAAAATGCCATAAATAATGCTTATGTGATGATCATGCTCATGATGCAAGATTTGTCTAACCCTAAAACTGAGTTGTTACATCGGATCTAGTTTTATTCATCTTGTCGCGTAGAACACATCGTTGCAAGCGGAATTGAAAATAGATACATGGTTTCGAAGTTATAACATTTTAAAATAAAATGGCTGCTTTTTAAAAGGTGACATCAGCAACAACCAAAAGGAGGAAGTGGAGGGCGGACAAGGACACCAATGTCGGATCGTTCGCTCAGAACCGAACCGAGCGAACGACCGCCAAAATGGATTTGCGCGAAGAGGCGAAGGAATTCTATAACATCTATTCATGGGAACTGTGATTCGAAATTAGAGTCCAGGTCGAAGACTAACAACAATAATTATACAACACGCGAGGATATAGTATGCAAAATGTACAGGTGTTGCAAAATTATTGGGTTTATGTCATTAAATTTGCTTTCATACCCCATATATTAGGTGTTCCTCATGACCGGCGGCCGCTGCTTCCTCAATAATGTCTCCATCCCGATACTGCAACAACATCACGAGGGGCAGGGAACCATAACACATTGAGCAGCGTTACTCCTAAATTGAGCATTCGAGTCCATGGCTCCAACCCAAAATATGGTCGATGAAAACGACCATATCACTAATAATAAAATTCCTCATAGACATATAGTGGGTCCCACGGCATATAGGCTCGTCCCAAATTACTGGAATTATTTGTCAATGCAAATATTGATTTTCGTAATAAAAAAAATCCCATGTAGATATCAGAGATTTCGGCAAGTACCACAATCAAATATATTGAAGATGTACAATAAAAAAACTATGTTTTTTTTTATTTTTGTTCTCGGGGGGCAAAATGATCTATTTACCTCATAGTTAACACCATTAAGTGCCAATACAGATGGAAGGTCTCGGGTTCCTAAGAAAATTTTGTTTTCAGCCCGAATACCCAAATACAAAAAAGGCCAGATTCCTAACCGTAAGTTTTTTGTAGACCAAAACTCCCAATTCTCCTAAACAAATTAGAAATGGTTTTATACTAGTCAGGACGACCCAGAATTCAAATCAATTATCATAATTGAATGACTAAAATAATAATATATTTTGCATATAGAGATAATTAATAAGTAATTGTTTTAAGAAAAATGTACACGAGTATACGTAGGTTTGTTGCGATATAAACACTAAACCCTAAATCGTAAAACAATTGGTTGACGTCCAATCATACAGAAGATAACAAATCGAACTTGGTGATGGTCCTAACCCTAACCCTAAACCCTAAGCCCTAAACTCTAAACCCTAAGCAGAAACACATAGGAAACACCGTCATGATGACTAGTTCCGGTAAATTGTTGACGACGGGTCATGTTAGCAGCCTAACCAACAGTTCAACGAAACAAAAAGTGAGAATTAGGAATATGGCATCCATAAAACTTGCGCTTAGGAAATCAGGGCTCTTCTTTCCGAATTACGGAAAAGTCAAAAATGTCCTTCTATCAAGAAACCACAAGCCCTTCATTTTGATCATAATACTAATAATAACAGTTAAAAATGCCCCTTTTAACCCATGGCTCAAACCCAAAATATGGTCGATGAAAAATGACCATAGTAGTAATAATAAAATTCCTCATCGACAGATAGGATTCCTCGCTAAATAGCACATCCAAGTCTATTGTGCATATACTAGGTAAGTGCCCGTGCGTTGCAACGGGTATGAATAATATATTTAGGTCCCAAGTCATGATGTATGAAAATCTAGAAGAAAGTGATTTAGTTATTGTTCTGGTGCCTTTACTCTCTTGATTTCAATGCATCATGAGTTAGACCTAAATATATTACTCATACCTGTCAGAACAACACACGAACACTTACCTAGTGTTCTCGAAATCTCAAACTAATAAGACAACGTAGAGAATCATAAACCCATTCAAAAACACATCCAAAAAAGCATCTGGTATATATCTATGCCGGTTTGATAGAGCACATATAGCTTGTTTAATAAAATATCGAATGAAAACTAATTTTCACCATGCATAGTTAGTATATGCTCTGCCAGCTTAAAGCATGAGATTTCGTACGTGAATATTAGACAATGCAACAGCTCTATCCTGTAACCAGGATTCAGAAACATGCCCATCTCCAGCATATGTAAGAGTATTTAGAGGAATCTAGAATGGCGACACCTCTAACATAGCCACACAAAGAGTAGCCACGGCCGTGATTAACTCGACCCGAGTAAGTGTGAGAAAGCAATATTACTATGCATTAGGTTCTCTGCCATGAACCTTCATTTCCAAAAGCGGTGCTCGCTTCCAAGCCACAACCAGCACAAGTATACTATGACATCGGCCGTCTGTCTCAAGTCCTAGAATTTGGTCGATGCCTTCCGTACTACCTAGTTCGATAAAAAACACCATCACTTAACAAATCTAATTGAAACTTTTTCAATACTATGCATGCTCTCAACATGATAAATTTAATTTTGCGAGAACCTTTGAGAATTCTTTTTGCTCTTGAACCAAGACAGAACTCAATCGAGATAACTAAGTCCTTCAAGTTTCAGCAGTCTCCTTGAATTCGAGGACCAATTTGATAGCATTCATATAATTTTCATCCATCTCGCAGGAAAAAAGCAACACAAAAAAAATAGTAATGGATTTTAAAAGTCTAATAGCTGGGATGTCTTTTATAAGCAGATTGATTATATTGTAATACTTGATTTCAGAACGAGTTCTGTTGGCAATTGCAGAGGATATATGCACTTTTAAAATCCTGTTGGCATGACTTCCTTTTTGGAACGAGTTTTTGCTGAACTTGTTTGCATGGAATATATGATTTTAGCAACATGGTTTGAAATGAATCAGTGCAATCACCAAGAATCATTTTTACTTGAATAGAATAGTAATTTGCACATGATACAAGATGAATAATAAGAATTGCACACATAAAGGCACTAACTGAAACAGCGGACTCACACGGATATTTTTCATCATATTTACCAAGCTGCTCTAGCATGCCAATTTCTATCATTGTTGTTTTTTTGTACATAGCCACCATTTCTTTCCTTTCCCTATCCCAACACTCCAACACTGACCAAAGGTATCGATGTATTCGACAGGAAGACACATTGAGTTATGAACATAACCTGCGTCATGTAGGGCGTGCCCGGTGCCCCGCATGTTTGGTTTGCGCCCTCACCTGGGAGCTGTGGCCAGGCAAGCAGATCCGGCCCCAAGCGTGCTTTCTAGGGTAGGAAGCAAACAGCCCCGTATTGCACAAAGATGCCCAATGTGAGTTAATCAATTATCTCGAGCTATCCAAACTGAACTCCCATTTTTGCATTGATCTTAACAGCAACTACAAACATGGAAAAGGATCCATAAGAACAAAGGTCACTTGGGATCGGTCACAAGGACAAGTAACAAAGGTAATTTGGCAATGGATTAGGACTTGGGATAAGTCAAAAGGACAACAGGCTGATATCTCCAGAGCATGTTGCATAGATGAGATATTCATCTTGAAAAAGAATATTCACAAACATATGCAAAAAATACAACCTGCCACTCAATCACAAGACATCTGACAAAGCAGGGAAATGTGATTCACAGGCAAGGTCGTTGTCTTGTGGCATGGACGAAGGCTTGCAAATCAAAGAAAGAAGGGGGCTTGGTATTCTTCAAATCAAGGTGCAGAACAAAGCCCTGCTACTGAAATTTGCAGACAAGTTTTACAACGACAGAAACACTCCTTAGGTGCAGCTCACTTGGCAAAGCGCCTAGTGGGTTCTCTGATTGCATCACATCAGCTTGAACTTCTTTCAGAGTTGCTCCACATGCAAAGCGCCTAGTGGGTTCTCTGATTGCATCACATCAGCTTGAACTTCTTTCAGAGTTGCTAGCTGGGCTTCAGCTATTGGACAGTGAGGATGATAGTTGGTCGTATATTTAGCTATACAAGCAAACGTGCTTATAATTCGATTTTAGGCACCAATCACCCGCCCCATAGCAATTTGTTTGGCTTTGGAAAAGTGGCTGCAGGTGCAGAGGGCGCATAATTTTTTTTTCTGGCTCTTGTTATTGGACAGATTAAATTCAGTGATCTCAAATAGGCAGCAAAAAACATATACAAGAACAGAGCCACTCAATTTAGCAAGCATATGAGAAGACACAACAAAGCGAAACTGACCGCTATTGTAAAGATTGGTGGTATTATCCGATGTAGACTGCAACATATAGCACCTACAGGTTTACAAGGCCAAATCAGTTTAGGACAAATTAAAGCTAAGTGCTCTCTTGTTGAGTATCCAATATTGATATACTGCAACCTAGATTGTCCTTAGAACTGGAAATAAAAATATGTACGACACAAGATTTAGATCAAATGAAAGTTCGTACGGGATGGAGGACAATTACTTCCTTGCTGCGGTGTCCCGTTTATGACATTAAGGGCAGGGGCGGAGCTCCCTGCGGTGGCAGCGGCATCCTCACCGCCGGGCCGCGTCGCTGCGCTCGACCTCCCCGCCACGTCGCTCGCGGGCCGCCTCCCGCGGACCACAGCGCGAGGCGGCCCGCCGGGTCGGAGAGGCCCGACTTGAGGACGACCAGCGCCAGCACGTCGTCGCTGACGGTGGAAGCCCCGGTGGGGAGCAGCGGGCTGCGGCGTCGATGCGGGAGAGCCGGTCGTGGCCGCCGTTTTCCTCTCGCCGCGCTCGGGGAGGAGGTGCGCCGCCGGCCGCCCGCGTGCACCTCCGCTCCGGCCGCCTCGCCGGGCTCGGGAGTGGAGCCTATGGCCTCGCTGTTGCACGCCGTCCTCTCTCTCTCTCCCCATGCCGCTGCTTCCCCGGCGGCTACTTGATTTGGCGGCGGCACGGCTCGGAAACGGCGGCGCGCTGTGGCGGCGGGCGGAGCGCAGGCGAGGGCGAAGTAGCCCACGGGGAGGCTTTCGCATGCCGGGCGAGCGAAGTAGCCCACGGTAGTTTTCGCACGCCCGGTTGACGATTTCGTTTGAGGCTTTTTAGTAGTATATAGGATAGGCTTGTCCGAAATTACCGAAATTATTTATCAATGCAAATAATGATTGTCGTAATAATAACAATTCCCATGCAGATAACAGGGATCTCGGCAAGTACCACGGTCGATTATAGTCAAAATGTACAATGAATAAATAAAACCATGTTTTTTATTTTTGTTCTCACCTTATAGTTAACACCGTTAAATGTCAAAGCCTGACGGAAGACAAAAAAAAAAGGGTCGAATCAATAGGTGCAGCTTTACTGGTGACAGAGCTTCAGCAGTGAGTGAACCGTATGTAACGCACAACGGCATCAAATAGCAGCGCGTACTGCATCTAAACAGTGCTCGCCCCCCCAGAAAAAACAGACAAGCCGAGCCAACACTAATTCGTCCATGTGAAGCCACCTGTCTAGTACGCTGGTTTTAAAAAGCATTACAATATTTAGTGGATTCCGGAAATATTCTGTGCATTACACAAAATTGAAAACAAATAAATACACTATCAAACTCGTATTATACATACAAGGAAAGTATTAGTGCTACATAATAATTTTTTTAATGGTGCTCATCTTCGATACATAAAACTATATCCAGCCTTTAGGAATCTAGGGCCGTGGACATTTTAACAAGATTGACCCATAAACCACATGGCCACTTATCTCCTTGCGACCTCTGCACCTCCTGCAAAAAGCTTCCACAAAAAAATACAGAATAAAAAAATATATTCATTGAATGATGGCAACGGATAGCTATGAGATTTCAATAAAAGCCGCTATGCACGGCAGCAAGAAGGGTCACAATCAACAGGCCTACGTGAAGCGAGCAGCATGATTTGCAATGCACCACAACAGACGACGACAAACACGGCAGATGGTAACTGAAATGCACCCATCATGGTAACTGAAATTATAAAGATGGTAACTGAAATTATTTAAATAATATTCATAATTATATCAAAACAAACCTCTTTTACTACGGATGTTTAGAAATCTGTTTTACGAATTCATCTTATAATGAAAGGAGTACAACTACAATCTGGAAGTGGTCCCCAGTATTCTTCTGAAAAGAAAAAAAAAACGAAAGATGACTAACTTGTAATCTTGGCGCCGGCTACTCCATCCGAAATTAGAAAATAGAAAAAAGGGAACCAACCTACCAGCACCTACCATGCATGAATGCAAATCGAGTTTGCCACAACCGCGTACGGCGTAAACATATTGTTGGCCCAATGAAGTTTGGTGGACTCTCTGGATACCACCATCACGAACAGAAAATAGTGCCAAATAGCCCAACGAAAGAGGAAGTGAAACAAGGCCAAGATGCTCTAGGCATGGCGGGAGGAAGCACCATGGAAGGAAGAGGAACCACACTAGCAAGGAAGTTGAGGGCGCTGGCATTGCGAAGCAAAGTGAAGCTGCCCAGCGTGTCAACTCAGACAGAAAAAAGGTAGATGAGCGAGATGAGCCTATAACAAAGGGAGATACGAGTATGGGTTACATGGCTGCCCATTTCTTCCCACGTCAATATCTCCTAGTCTGACTGATCTGCAACGACAAATGATTTTAGAGTCTGCATAATCAATGGGTTGAATCAGACAATCCGTAATAAAAAATCAAATGATCAAGCACAAATTTGGCAAGTTAGCAATACCTAGTTTCTTTTAGCACTTCTTGCTTAGTGTATCTGAAGTCTGTCTAACCGTGGTGGCACTAGCACTATTTGGAATACCTGGCTGGCGGGCGGGAGGCGGCCGACCGGCTGGGACGCTAGGGGCTGGTTAGAGCCGCAGAGGCTGCTGCTACCTTGGTGAATGAGGCCGGCTGCTGGCCAGCGCCAAGCATCAAGCGGCTGGGCAGGGGTGGCGCGCGGCGGCGAGCGGCGAGAGCCTGGATGGGCGGCGGAGCCGGCGGGTCATCGTGGAGTCGCGCTCGCGCAAGCAGAAGTGGCGAGCGACGCGGTAGCCGGCTGCGCTGGGCCAATCGACTGCGACTGCCACGGCCCATGACTCTCCCCTGCTGCCGCTCTGCATTGCGCTCTGCCTCGCAAAACAATAACGACAAGCGCCGCCATATTCGCCCTTTCCGCTCCAACTCCGGCAGCATTCGCCCTTTCCGCTCCAACTCCGGCAGCCTACACAGGGCAGCGATGCGGTGCCCGGCCAAGGGGAGCTAGGGCGGCCGCCGTAGCTCGCCCTAGTGGTGGCTCGGCCTCATTGACGGCGATAGGAAAAAACAAATCGGTCCTGAGCACCGGTAGGTGAAACAGTGTAGCGGTCGAAGAACGGGATAGAAAAATTAAAACTAAAGCGGCCGTAATGAACTACTTTGGGTAGTATACAGCCAATGAGATTATATTTGGGCATACGAATCTTAAAGTTCAATGAACGGCAGACGACTGGGAGGATACCTCCGCCCGGTGGCACTGAAACTTTCGGCCAACCTTGGCAGCCTTGTCCTCCTGATCAGCTGGCTTATCGCCAGCGACTCGCGGCGCCTCCGCCTTGGCCTGCGGCGGCGGAGGAGGAGGAGACGGTGCGGGGGCGGGAGGAACAGGAAAGGCGGGCAGCTTGGGCACGGTGAGCGTGAGCACGTTTTTGTCGAAGCGGCCGGTGATGGTGTCGAGGTTGGCCGTATTGGGCAGCTGGAACGTCTTGTGGAGCCGCAGCGCCTTGCCGTCGCCGCCGGACGTGGGCTTGCGGTTGCCGATGACGGTGAGCCGGCCCTCGCCGTCCACGTGCACCCGGAAGTCCTCCTTCTTGAACCCTTCCATTATTTCATCGATTTGAATTCAGCCAACAAGAAGGAGAAAAAAAAGAAGGTAAGCAGCATCTTGGGCTTGGGCGTCGATCAGCTGCTGTCGCCGAAGAGAAAGAGTCAAGGCCTCACCTGGGAGCTCGAGGCGGAGGAGGTAGGTGGCGCCGTCGTCGAGCCACTCGTAGACGGGGTCCACGTTATCGGCCGCCGCCGGGGCTTGCATGCTCGCCATTGCCGGTGGTGGTCTCTGGTCTCGACAAGAACACTGACGGCGCCGCGAGTGCTGATGGTGTTTATCAGCCTGGTGCCTTTGGCAGCTTGGTCCGTGGCCGTGAGGAGGAGGAGATGACTGAACAGAGGCAAGATCGGTGCCTCATATATGATACTCCATATGCAAGCTAAAGGGACCCAGCGATCCTTGTTTGATTTAGCTGCTCACTCATTCTAAGCTTTTTCCAGAGGGCAAGAAAATTGATGTTGCCGATTTCTTTGTGACCACGGAGGAGGCAACCAAATGTTTTGCGGCAAAGGATCGGATAGGGATCTCAGCTCCGGCGGAGCCACCGGTGCAAGGATGGCCATGTACGTGTGCTCCGTCTCCGTTGCCTTTCGGCGCGAGGCACGGCAGCACCACGGCTAGGCTACCTGCTTCACTACAACGTTTTCTGTTCGTCGCACCAACACGACACGGAAGCGCGGTGCCATGTGTGATGTGTCTCTCCGGGCTTTGCTGCCGCATGCCCCAATTCGATATGATGGCCGGCCAGACCGAAACCATTGAACTCGCGTCTTGCCGTCACGGACTAGGTGGTGTCAAAATGTTGTCTACTGACATTGACAGGAGGCACGCAATGCTTTGGTTTGGCAAAAAATAGTGTAAAAGGAGTTATCCATTCATCTGCCACGATACCTACGCTTGCAAAAATCTGATAACAACCATTGTGAAGAAATAAACCATGCAGGCATGCAGCTTTGTTAGTGAGCTTTATGTGCTACTCGTTTACAATTACAACACAAAAACAAATGTCAATACGCTGCTGATGTCTCTCAAATTTACTTTTACTTCTAAAATCCACATTGAAGCTTGGAAACAGGACAACATCGTGTACGTCTGCCTCAGGGAACAGCCCTACGAGCACTGAGAACCTATGGAGAGCCTCGAGTTGAATCAATACACAAGTGAATACAAACCATATCTGACAAGATTGATAATACACCTCAATCACCTGAAATTATCAACAGAAAGTGCTGATGGCAATGAAAGCATAAGGCATGCCTCATCCATGAGGAAAGTATATAGCCCAAGCTGAAAACCAAGTTGCAAGCTTGGAACTATCTCAAATTTTGATTAGAGATGAATTTAGAATTTCCTATAGAACTACCTGGTGTGTGTATATAGCAGTTGTCTTCACTATCCTCTTCTCATTGTGTGCATGTTTATTTTCATCACCCAACTTGGTTGATCTAAATGAATCAGATGGGTTCATTGCCTATCCTATGCAAGCCCTCTGTTGAAGGCATGGAAGCTGTAATTCAGATTGCAAATGTTGATCCTAACAAAAACAGTAAGGGTTCTTGTCTGAAACATGAAAAAGAACACTCTGAAACACAAAAAAAAAACACGTTCTAACAAGAATACTCTGAAAACAGTACGGAAGCCTGTGCTGGAAATTTTACATTGCAAATCTTCTGAAACCAAGGACCCCAACGTTGGCTTTCCTTTGTTGTAAAAAAAAAAACCCGTTGGTTTTCCTTATCATTAGTCCCTAATAAAAGCTGGAAAATATAATAATTAAATAATATTGTATATACCACAGTAAACAATCCCACAGACAGCCAAACGCATAACTGATGAAGGAATGAACATAGAAGTGAACACAAAGTAATCACCATCATATTTGACAAGTTTAACAATAGGTCTCAATCACCAGAAATTATTAACAGGGCGCTGAGAATTAAACACAAGCTCAATCCTAATATTTGCCTATGAAATAGATCATGGACAGAAAGAATCTATAATTCAAGATCAAATGGTGCTGCGGAGATGACTCCAGGCCATGTTTATTTCAATCCACCTGAACCAAAAATAAAATCCTAGAGCCCAAAACACTCAGCATTTCAGTGCTTGAGCACCACGGAGAGGCCAAGTTTCGTACTCTTCTCAATTGCCTTGGTGTCCACCTCACCAGAGATGGTAACGAATGACTTGGGACGCCATTCATGCTGGACAAGGGCACTGGCCATGCCATAGTTGTTGAAACGCGCCTTGACAGTCGTGTGGGGATCCAGTGAGTGCTGAGACCCAAAGATTAGTGTGCTCTCATTTCTTGAGATGCTGTGAGACAGCTCAGCTCCAACAGCAGTACCAGAATGATGCTTTACCAAGTGGTAGTAGGACGCGACCAGGGTATCACCGTGGTTATTCCTGATTAAGATTTTCATGGTTATTTACCATAGTACAATAGGACTGGTTGCAAGACCAATGTTCAGTAAAGATGGTGATACTCACAAATGAAGGGAAGCAATAAGATCTGGATTGGTGAGGCTCAGGGCAGCATTGTACTTGGTGAAATTGCTAGTCGCCGTATCAAATGAAGCATCAACGCCAACTGAGAGTGCTTTGCTTCCAAAGACACCAGAAAGGTTAACCATAGGGTTGGGATTAAGCCCGATGCTTGCATTCACACCAGCATATTCATGTAGGTACTGGAGTTCAAGCTGATAAGACAGAAAAGGAGGACAAGTGTTTTCCTTACTGGTTACCGTGTTGTTCGAAACAGTTGAGCAAATTACAAATGATTAAATCCAGAGTTAAAAAACATACCTTCCCTGACCTCTGGTCCGGAACAACCAAACTGAGAATTGATTTGAGCCCTGGAGTGCCAAACTCATCAACAGTGATTGTTGTCAGCAGCTGGCAGATGAATCCAAAAGAAATTTGTAAGTCTCAAGAAAATGGTATCCTCAACAATGCGACTTGTAAACTTAGATTAATTTGATAGAGAGAGAAGTGGAACATTGTCAAGTTTGCTTACATCTGATTCTGAGTTGGCTTTGACATCAACCGTCAATTTCTTGTTCTTAATCTGTGTGTGAAGCTCGCCAAAGATGGACTCATTTTTCCTTGTTCCTGCGGCTGTGATTGCCTGTACGGAAAATCAAGATCATTTCCACAGGGCACAAATCACATGTAGAACTTGAGATACAGTCAACCAATACTGCATTCTGATCCCCTACTCGCCTATATTCAGTAAAACGTCATCAACTCACGCGCATTGACTGAAGCTTTGTTGTGTTACCTTAGGAAAAATGCACGATGCAGAGGAGGGAGACCAGAACCACAGTAATTAAGAGAGAGGAGATCCTGAACATGCATAATCTAATCTAGAAAAATACAGGTCTCCAAGTATGAGATCCGGCGCACATTGTAGGCAATACTAAAACAGTGATCGCTAGATGGGACGGTTCTCTGACAAGAGTGACAGAATCGATTGGCCAATTGGAAATGGGCGTCGATTTTCCATCTGTTTATCAACAGATAAAGGAATCGGACTACCAGTGATTCACTCCACTACGGACTACGCGACGAAATTGCGGTAATCCTCTGCGGAGGCGCGCTCCGGTGAGGAGGAGACGGAGATGGTGATTGATTAGGAGGCGGGAGGGAGCACTACTCACGACGCCATGGGGCGAGAAGGTGGTGAGGGAGAACTTCTGGTGCGTGTTGTAGTCCTTGTACAGCAGATCTGCGCGCAGAGGGAGACGAAACGAGACAACACGCGTCAGGATCAATCTCGGTTGCCGGGCACCGCAGAACATGAACACTACTCAATCAGGAGGTAAAAAAAGAGGAGGGAAGAGATGGCGTGCTCTACCGACCTCGGGTCTTCTTGCCGATGTCGGTGTAGAGGCCGGGCGCCATGGCGGTTGGCGGCGGGCGGGCGGCCGGCGGCTAGACGGAGACGGGTGGTGGTACGGAGGAGAGAGGAGGAGGGAGATGGCTGCGGCGGAGGCGGCGACCAGTTAAAATGGAGCCGCGGCAGATCTTGCTTCTTTTTTTTTCAACACCCGGAGGCGGGGCAGCTGGGCCAGGCTGTTCAGGACCCCACGTCCACGTCATTCGTGGACACTCGCCGTCGTCTTTCCTCCCACGTGTGTGGAGCGTGGACCGGAAAAGTAGATTCGGCGATCATGGGCTTTTATTGGGCCTCTGAATTGTTCTGTAGTTATTCTGTTCATTCTAGCCCAGAGTGACAAGCCTCTCGGCCTCCCAACCCTCCCCACCTCATAGCCGGCCCACTAGGCCCATGTCAACTCTCCTGCTTCCTGCGTGACTTGCCGCGAGTCGCGACCCCGTTTCAGCGTTTCGACGAGAATCGGTGACAGCCCGACATGAGAGGCAATTTCCAACTTGACTTGAAAAGCAGCATCCGTTGACGAATTCGATGATATGGAGTGGGAATGAGATCTCAGTGGGAATACGTTGACATCCTGGCTCCGCCACAGCCGGCCTCCCCATCAGCCTAACGGCCTAGCCCCTCAAAACCTCGCCTCCTCCTCGGATCCAGCCGCCTCGGCTCGCCGGCGCTTGGGCGGCAGGCGCCGTAGATCTGCCCGCTGTCTGCTGGGTGCTCGGCGCTGCATCGCAGTAGGAGCAGTTCCAGCCGGGCAGCATCGCAGCATGGCCGCTAGTGAATGAGGATCGCCTACAAGTCTGCGCACTGTACTCTGCTCATCCTCTCGCCCACCGGGGAGCTCTCCGTGCAGGTCATATGCTTGTTTGGTTGCTTCTTTCTCCATCTCTTACTATTTCTTCCTATCATTTATCATTTTATAAGATGCTTTTGTAGATCCATGCATGTGGTGGGTGGTTCTGTGGTTGCTACTTGCTAGCTTGCTAACACTATTTGTTCTGTTTTGTGTTGCAGATTCATGAAGAGGTTATAAAATTTCATACCAAACTGGTGTTATGGTAGTTGTAGCTTTTGGAGAAGCGCAAGTTACTAATCAGGTATTCTTCTTTATTTCAGTCAAGTTTTGAATACATCTCAGCGACTAATTTGGCATGGATAATTGCATTAATAACTCAATTAGTTTTGTGTAAGTTGTTTGCCCGGCATAGATTTCTGACATAGCAATTAGTTCATAAGAGGTATAGAGAGGATTAACTATTGACAAGGTAGGCCGGGTAAATGTTGCCAGGCCTGGCTACCGATCAACAGGGGATGAAATTGAGAGTAGCAGAGGCGAGAGATTTAGGGCCTCAGATCATGGGTACATATATAGGACCTCAGCCCCTTGATGCCATAGCCGAGCATTGACCAGCAACTAACTCTTGATCTTCTCAATTGCTACTAATAGCTAAGGTCCCCTTCGGCCATCTAAACCTCCTCGGGCTCCTCCTTGGAAATTGTACTAGCTGCGCCCTTTGACTGAAGCCGCCAGCTAATAATGGCATCCCCACATGACATCTCCCCTTCCCTTGAGCAGCAGCTCGTCCTCGAGCTGTAGTTCCTGGATCCCATGGGAAGAGATCAACAGCAGGCTTCAGGATGTAGCAGTCAACCAGGACGCTGGCCGGGGAGATAACAGCTAGATGTTGCACCCCACGAAGAGACCGCACCCGCCGGCATGCCAGGAATCCATGAGCAGCTGCCTGTAAATGTACTGCCGCCTGTACGTGTATTGCTGTCATGTCTTCACGCTCCTTCATTGCCTTGAGTAGCACATTATGTGATCCAACGTAGTGGACGCATGATTGAGCAGGTTGGAGCGTGTCCACACCTTTTCTTCCTCCATGATGTGTTGCTGGTGGATGTAGGACTCACATTCGTTGATGAAGGTGAGAGGATCAAATTTCCCATCTAATTTAGGAAAATCCATCTTCTGGAATTGTGGTGGAGCAGAGGTGGAAGAGGATCGCCTGGAATCCAATACCAGATGTTATGAATGTTAGTTCATAAGAGGTAGAGAGGATAACTATTGCCAGGGTAGGACGGGTAATGGTGCTAGGGTTTTTGCCTAACTACCAATCAGCAGGGGATGAGATTGGGAGTAGTAGAGGCGAGAGGTTTAGGCTAGTCTCAATGCATGTTTCATGGGTGTGTCATGCACATTAAATAGGGTGCCACATCAGCAAATTACTGACTTGGCAGGGTCATAAAATGAGGGAGTTTCATCAGATGAGAGAGAAGTTTCATCCCCATGAAACTCATTTGGCTCGGTTACCTAGTTAGCAGTCTTGGTAATTGTGTCATGAAACTATGCATTGAGACTAGCCTTAGGGATAACTTCTTTCTTCTTTCTTCCTCATTCATCTCAGATCATGGGTACATATATAGGAGCTCGACCCCTTGATGCTACAACCGAGCATTGACCAGCAACTAACTCTTGATCTTCTCAATGCTTAACTTAATTGCTATTATCGTCACAAAAAAACTTAATTGCTATTAATAGCTAAGGCCCTTTCAGCCATCTAAACCTCCTCTCGGGCTCCTCTGGCCGTGCATGCTCTTGGAAGCTGCACTGGCTGCGCCCTTTGACCGAAGCCGCCGGCTAATAATGGCATCCCCACATGACATTACCGGATAGATAACAAAACAATATTTACATAGTACAATGGATGCGATTTTATAGCCCCCTCTTGGCCCAATTCTGGATATGCCACTAGGGACACCGTGCCACTTCTAGGTATAGAGGTCCTGGTCCTCATCCTTGTTGATTAGAGCGAGAAAGCTAGTGCGTAGTCAAGATCCCTAGCAACCACCGCGGAGTAGGTGACGGTGAGCATGTGGAGAACAAGCAAGGGGCACGACAAAGATGCCATGATGAGACCCATGAAGATACAATCGAGTTGCTTGCTATGTGAAGCCAAAGGAGCACAAAGGAGCAGGAGACTGACTCTCAAGCTAGGACGAGAGAGAGATCAATGACGATGAGGTAGCGAGATGGGTAAGAGGGAGTGAATTAGGTCACCTACAAACTAAGGAAAAAACCACATACCGAAAACATACACAAATTCTATCTTGATGTGCAATGAGTTTTTCTAAGTATTTGACTTCTACCCTAAGGTTCAAACCTATCAACTACTGACCACACTGCGATGTTTATATCGACATATTGAAAAGCTTATGTTTTCCAATTGTCCTTATTGGAGCCTACGCAAGGGCCAAATTCCTGGTCAGGTAACTCGTGGATATCTTACATGCCTTTCCCACACGCAAGTGAGTCTGTGCCAAGTGTGTCCCGGATCGCTCCACTTTACAACACGTACTTTAGCAAACACCTCAAGTCTTCACAACCCAATACATCAACTCTTCAAATATGAACCTTGCTTTGGAGACTTTGAACTCAACGAGAATAGAGATATGTCAAATCAAGCCAAAAGAACATAGAGGTTACTGCTGCAATACGGCAAGCAGTAGGACAGAATGTTGGTGACGACAAAAAGAAGGCCATTGATCATGAAGGCTATGAAAGAGATCAAGAGGGCATAGTCGCATCAACAATGATGTTGATTAGCCGAATCGACGGGACACAACTAACCATGAAACAAAAATAAAATTGGCTGATCTGACAAAATTTTGTGGACTCACACGGTTTAGATGAATTGTATATGTGAAATTGGATTTGGATGGACTCAACAAGAGATGGATGGAATTTGGAAAATACTACTAGGCCTCAACATACTGTAGAAGCAGCATAGGAGGAACAGAGCATCATTGCACTTCCTTTGACACAGTTGAACAGAGCAGAGTAGAGAAGCACACAAAGATGGGCAACGATCCTTACTCACGAGCAGACTAACAGGGAGGAGCACCACTGCAACTAGCGACTGTTGAGGACGAGGCAGGTCCATGACTCGCGGCTGGAGGATGAAGCCTGCCGGGCAGGGGCAGCGACGCCACTCTCCGCTGAGGCCCCGCATGATGAAGGCCCCGCCTCCGCACATGGAATCGGAGCAGCCCACCCGAGACGGGCGGACTGGCCATGCAGATGACGCGGATGCGGGAAAGCACGACGACTCCCAAACCGCGACGACTGGCCGCGAAGAGGAGGAGCGTGTGGATGGGCCGCAAGGATGATGGGTGAAGGCGCAACGGCGGCGGCGAGTTGGGAAGACGAACACGGTGCAACGATGGCTCACGAGAAATCCATGATCCGCCCGATTTTCCACCGGTGTACGCGCGACGAAGGAAGTTGCGGACGGAGGCCTCGCCTCAGTGAGCGCAGCAAAGACAACCTTTCTCGTTAGTGTGGATGTGCGCGCGTGAAGACTCCACGCCTATGTCCTTATGTATATATACCCGTTTTATTTACAATTTCATGTTTTTGGAAAATGGGAGATGAAACATCGCGTTTAGACTGGCCTAATACCCCTTACTATTATTATACCTTAACAAGTTAACACCTAAAGCAGAGGCTAAAGTGACCCCTATCTAATCTAAGCACCTACCCTAGTCAACCGCATAATCTTCTCTTAAACACATGTGGTGGCTAGAGCACTAAAGATTGAGTCTCAAGTTAATTTTTTTGGTACTAGCACAAATATGATTCCTCTTTTTGTGAAAAATATAACATGTTTCAATTCTCACCAGGGATCTTTAATTTATACTAACAGATATTTTAGGAAAAATCTATGGAACTAGAGGATCTACCATATAAATTCTTACAAGAAATTACATATGGTTTCTCCGAGGAGCGGAAACTTGGTGAAGGAGCATTCGGAGTGGTTTACAAGGTAAGATTTGGGAATGCTTGATTTTCATTAATTGATATATTCTCAATAAGTCTAACCTACACACTGTGTAGTTCTGTGGAACAATACGGAGTTAGTGCAAAGTCGACAACAAACTCGGATGTTGTAATACTGTCTAACAACAAAAAAACAATGACGCCTGCATTTCCTACTTCAAAAATATAATATAACAAGTAGCACCTAGAAAAAGGGGTCAACCTATACTAAGTACTAACAACCTATATTTGGCAGGGAGTGACTAAAACCGGAGAGAATGTTGCTGTGAAGAAACTGAAGCTTCATTGTGATAATCTAGACTACAAGGAGTTCCAAAATGAGCTCAATAACCTTAGGATTCTTGAGCATCAGAACATTGTACAGGTTCTTGGCTATTGTTACGAAATACAGCAAAAACCTTATACCATGCCAGATGGAAGTAAAGTGTTTGTTGATCAGCCATTTATAGCGTTGTGCTTTGAGTATATGCACAATGGAAGCCTTCAAAAGCATCTTTCTGGTAGGCTGCTGCTCCATTTGCAGTATGTCTCGGAAGAATGTTTCTTTTATATTTGCATTTGATGAAGAATCTTTTTGTTTACTGTTGCAGCTGAGTTTAATGGCCTTGATTGGGACACACGTTTCAAAATAGTCCAGGGGACTTGTGAGGGTGTGAGGTATATTCATAAGGAGCTGCAACCACCTATCTACCACTTGGACCTAAAACCTGACAACATATTACTAGATAAGGATATGGTGCCAAAGATTGCAGATTTTGGTTTGTCCAGGATCTTTCATGAAGAACTAACACGGATCACAAACAGACCTTATGGAACACCGTAAGTTGAATCCCTCAAGTGAATATATACCTTTTCTAATCCAACAAAACATGTGCTTTACAAATTTCATTGTTATGCAGTGGGTATCAACCACCAGAATACATTGATAGAGGTGAAATCTCAGGAAAATTTGACATATTCAGCTTGGGTGTCGTAATAATAAGGATAGTGTCAGGACCTGAGGGCTACCCCAAATGTCTATACATGCCTTCAAATGAGTTTATAGATCAAGTGAGAAATAATATACTTATTAACATGACAATATTTTTAATCTAATACTGTGTCATTTTTCATTAGAAAAGTATCAGCAAGCTTGACTGATTGATTTATTAGGTACAAAAAAACTGGAGAAAAAGGTTGCAAGCAACAAGCAGTAGTGATTCTTTGCTTGGAGCATATTGCCACCAAGTAGTGAAATGCACTCAGATAGCATTGAATTGCTTGGACAAGGATAGAGAAAAAAGACCCGATATTGTGAGTATTACAGAGAAACTGAATGAGATTGAAACTGACATTGTCAAGGTAATTAATTAATATCATTTGTAAAGGCATAGGAATCAACTTTACTACATGTGCAATCATGTGATCAGTTCACTTATCATGTGTTTGGTTGGAGGGATAAAGTGGGATTGGTTGGGGTGAGGTCATTTTTTTAGGCTTACACTTACAAGACAATCTGGGATGGGATTATCCCACCATGGAATATTCCGCGCATATCTGGGAACAGGCAAAATTTCCAAATCGAGGGGACGGAGACAGCCTAGTTGAATCACACATGCTAGCAAGCAAAGTGAACGTGTTTGCGCACAGGTTTAATTCCTCCAGCAATCATGGGTAGGTTCTGCATCGCTGATGTAGGGCACAGGCAAGGTCACGGAGCTAGGATGGCAATTTGAACGGAATGCAAGGTCATGATTGGAAGAAAGAACGAGGTGGGTGGCTGGAATCTCAGTGGCAGCACCTTGACTATTCATCTTACATTGACTTTGTGGTGGAGCGAGGACAGTGGATGATCACATTTGGAGTGTTGGAGTATATGTGTATTAGGCCCATGAGGCTAGGCCCATGAGGCCCATGTATGCTACACTATATTGCTACCCATTCTAGGGTAAGCCTAATGAGAGAGAATACAGAATCTAACAAGGTATCAGCCCTCCTCCTCCCTCCTACTTCTCTACCTTCCCCCTCACCCGTCCTCCGCCTGGGCGCAGGGCTCGCCTCTCTTCCCCACGGGCGCTGCCGCTAGCGCTGCCCCGGGTGCGGGCGGCCATGGCGCCGCTGCAACTCCCGCCGTCGCAGCCTGGACCCAGGCGGGCGGCTCCGCCCCCGGTCTCGGCCCCCACCTGGGCGGCCGCGCCCCTGGCTTCGGCCCCCCGCCGCTCACCGCTGGGGCCTGCAGCTCGGGTAGCCCTGCTCTGGCCTTCACGGCCGGCGGGGAAGTGGAGGTGGAGGACCAGGGCATGGGTACGGGCGGCGATGATGGCGCCTCCGACTCCGCCGCCGACGCCAACACCACCCAGCCCCCTGTCGTCCTCTCGGGCGGCCGACCCCCTGCGGACTCGGGCGCGCCGCCATCTGGCCAGCCGGCGGCTGCCCGGCTAGCGGGCCAAGGCTAGACCAGCCGGCCGCGGCCTCCTGCGGCCCGCCGCCCCGGCCGCCGTCCTGGCCGGGCTGGGGGCTGCCGCCCTCCTCGTCCAGCGCCCTCTCCTTCTCCACCGGGGGAGGACCAGTCGGCGCACATCTCCAGCAGGCGGGTGCAGGCACCCAAGGGGGGCCCTTCACCTTCCCTGCACCGCCGGTCCACCTCCACGACACCTCCTGTCGGCCCAGAGTGGATCGCCGACTCGGGTGGCACCTACCACACTACCCCGGACCCTGGTATACTCTCATCTGCTTCTCCTTCCTCGCACATTCGTCCATCATGGTCGCCAATGGCTCGTGTCTTCCTGTCACGTCCGTGGGTGCCGCCGGCGCCCATGGCTCTTTTCGCCTTCCTGATGTTCTTGTTGCACCCACGATGGTCCACAATCTTCTTTCTATTCGTCGTTTTACGGTGACAACTCTTGTTCTATGGAGTTTGACTCTTGGTCTTATTGTGAAGGATTTGGCTACCGGCGTCCTCGCTCCGTGTGACGGCTCGGGCCCCTTTACACTCTTCGCTTTCCGGCTTCTTCGCCTTCTTCGTCACCGCCCTCGCCACCACTACCTCTTCTACTTGGCACCAGGCGTCTCGGACACCCTGGACGTGATGCCCTGATGCAGCTCAGTCATAGCTCCGAAATTCGTTGTACTCGCGTTCATGTTGAGCAGTGTCATGCGTGCCAGTTGGGCCGTCATGTTCGCCTTCCTTTTTCTAGTTCTTCTCATGCGGCTCGCATTTTTGATCTTGTACACTACGACCTGTGGACATCACCTGTACTCAGTATTTCTGGATGTAAGTACTATCTTGTGGTGGTTGATGATTTTTCTCATTACTTGTGGACTTTTCCCTTGCGTGCCAAGTCCGATGCCTTCCCCGCAATTCTCCACTTCTTCGCTTGGGTGTCCACTCAGTTCGGCCTCACCATCAAGGCCGTCCAGTGTGACAATGGCCGTGAGTTCGATAACTCCACCTCGCGTGCTTTCTTCCTCTCTCACGGTGTCTAGTTGCGTATGTCTTGCCCGTACACCTCCTCTCAGAACGGCAAGGTCGAGCGCATGATTCGTACCACCAACGACACCATGCGCACGCTTCTTCTCTAGGCCTCAATTCATGCTCGCTTCTGGGCTGAGTGCCTGCACACCTCCACTTACCTCCTTAACCGCCTTCCTTCCGCTGCATGTCCAGCTCCCACACCACACCATGCTCTTTTCGGTACCCCTCCTCGGTACGATCACCTTCGGCTCTTCGGGTGTGCGTGTTACCCAAACACCACCGCCACTGCTCCTCACAAGCTAGCTCCTCGGTCCACTCTCTGTGTCTTCCTCGGGTACTCCCCGGATCACAAGGGCTACCGGTGCTATGACCTCACCTCTCGTCGGGTCCTCATCTCTCGCCATGTGGTGTTCGATGAGTTTGTTTTCCCCTTCTCCACCACCCCTACCCCCACTTCCACCCCGGAGCTTGACATCTTCTCTTTGTTTCCCACTGACGCGGTGGCCAATCCACCTTTCCAGTTGTCTCCTGCAGGTACTACAGTGCCGTGCTCCTCACCGGAGCCGTGCCCCGGTTCACCGGCTGCCAGTGCCTCTCCCGACCTTGCTTCCTGCTCGACCATGGAGGGGCCGAGCGGGGGCGGGGGTCCCGAGCCGCCGCCTCAGGAGCCGCCGCCTGCGGGCGTCTCAGGCACCACCTACGCCACCTCAGGCGCCACCTGCGCGCTTCGCCCAGCCGGTGCACGTGTACCAGCGCCGTGCACGGACTGCGCCGCCACCACCGCCGCCACCGCAGGTGGCCCCTTCGTCGCCAAGGTCACCTGCACCACCGGTGGTGTCCTCTCCGTCGGGGACACCGTCACCGCCACCTCGGCCGCCGGGTGCTCGTGTTGCGACACCGGTCTACCACCCGCCGCTTCTTCACCGGGATCCTCGTCACACTCACCATATGGTGATGAGGCAGGCGTCTCGCCCGCAGGCCCTCTCCGCCACTGCCTGCGAGACGAAGATCTCTCCGGTACCCTCTTCCGTCCGTGAGGTCTTGTCGGACCCCCACTGGCGCCGTGCGATGGAAGAGGAGTACGCGGCCCTCCTCGTCAACCAGACCTAGGATCTGGTGCCCCATCCACGAGGCTCCAACGTCGTCACCGGCAAGTGGATCTGGACACAAGCGCCGGGCGGATGGTACTTTTGAGAGTTACCAGGCTCGCTGGATACTCCGGGGTTTTACTCAACGCCCCGGGGTTGATTATGATGAGACTTTTAGTCCAGTGGTGAAGCCCGCTACTGTCCGCACAGTGCTCTCGCTGGCTCTCACCCGCTCTTGGCCAGTACATCAGCTGGATGTGAAGAATGCTTTTCGCATGTCGCTCCACCGAGACAGTTCTTGCGGTCGGTCGGCTGGGTTTGTTGACTCCTCCGATCCGAGATGGTCTGCCGGCTCAACAAGTCTCTCTACGGCCTCAAAGCGGGCTCCTCGGGCATGGAACCATCGGTTTCGCTTTCCTCCCGACCCCGGGTTTTGTGGAGGCCAAGTCGACACGTCCCGTACATCTATCACCATGGGGCGAGGACCGCGTACCGTTGCTCTATGTGGATGACATTGTCCTTACGACCTCGAGTGAGTCACTTCTTCGCCGGATCATCACCTCTCTTGCCGGGGAGTTTGCGATGAAGGATTTGGGTGTGCTTCACCACTTCCTTGGGGTCCTTTGTTGAGCCTCATCCCGCCGGGCTACTTCTTCATCGGCGGCGGTATACTCCGGATATTCTTGAGCGAGCGGGGGATGACGGTGCAACCTGCTCCGCTCCGGTTGACACTCGAGAGCAAGCTGTCCGAGGCGAGAGGGTCCCCGTGACCGATCCCGGCGTACCGCGGTCTTCTTTGGTGCTCTTCAATACCTCACCTTCACTCGGCCTGACATCACCTATGCAGTTCAGCAGTTGTGCCTTCATATGCATGATCCTCGGGAGCCTCACCTCACTGCTCTCAAGCGTCTCCTCCGCTACCTCCGCGGCACTGCTGAATATGGCCTGCTCCTTCACCGACGGTCCTCCTCTACAGAGATGGTTGTCTACAGTGACGCCGACTGGGCCGGCTGTCCCGACACTCGACGGTCCACCTCTGGCTACGCCGTCTTTCTGGGTGGCAACCTGGTGTCCTGGTCCTCCAAGCGCCAGCAGGTGGCCTCCCGCTCTAGTGCTGAGTTAGAGTACCGTGCCGTTGCTAACGGTGTGGCTGAGGCTTCCTGGCTTGGCTGAGCTCCATAGCCCCCTTCGTCGGGCCACGCTCATCTACTGCGACAACGTCAGTGCGGTCTACCTCTCCACCAACCCCGTTCAGCACCAGCGCACGAAGCATGTGGAGATCGACCTTCACTTCGTCCGTGATCGGGTCGCCATCGGCGAGGTGCGGGTCCTCCATGCTCCGACCACCTCCCAGTTCGCCGACATCTTCACCAAGGGCCTTCCGTCGTCGACCGTCACCGACTTCCGCTCCAGCCTCAACATCACTAGTGGCTAGTTGTGGCTGTGGGGGGCCGTGGGTGTGCTCTTTCTTTTAGATGTCCAGTCTGTAGTTCAAACTGCGGGGGAGTGTTGGAGTATATGTGTATTAGGCCCATGAGGCCCATGTATGCTACACTATATTGCTACCCATTCTAGGGTAAGCCTAATGAGAGAGAATACAAAATCTAACAAGGAGGATGTGGCATTTACATTGCATGTAGGGAGTATTGTAGCCGGCGAGCGTGTGAGCGGGTGGCAGTGGTGCACTCTACGTGTGGGAGCAACATGGCTAGTGAGTGTGTGTGGGGGAGAGGTAGCATCAACATGTGAGTGCACATAGGGAGCCAGTGGTAGTGGGTCACGGCACAAGTGAGCTCATGACACACTAGTGTGGGTGAAGGAGAAGGAAGACAATAGGGGACGAAGAAAAATATGGGGTAGGCCCCACGCCATCAGGTGCCTCGCATATATCCAATCCCTTCAACCAAAAAAGGATGGACTCATCTCTTCAACCAAATAAGAGATGATGATGCCATACCAAAAATCAGGGGTGAGACTATCCCATCCTTATACTATCTCCAAACAAAACACAAGCTCACTTCTGTTATGTGGGGGCACACATATCAACGCCGTAGGCGCTCTCAGATAGAAGAAAGGAAAGAATAGAAAAGGATATTAGATTAGGATTCGGTTTACTATGTAGTCGGAGTTACTTTCTTATTTTAAGTAATGAGATATGGGACCATGGAATTGGAAACTATATGGTGGCGCCTAATATATAAAGGGCCACCATATCTATTAATAAAGGGCCACCATAGGAGTAATGAGTTACTCCTATGGAGTTTTGGCCGGAGCTCGGGGAATATCCAATCTCCTTGCTCTAGAGCCAGTCAATCAATGCATGAGTTCCTCTCTAGTGATCTTGGGTCAAGTTTGAAAAGTGTGTGAGAGAGAGATACACCTTTTGTTGTAAAAGAGTGCGTGTGTGTGTGGCTGTATGGGGTTTCTAAACCCACCCCTTTACTCTTCTTCTTAATATAATGATAGACAGCTCTTCTGCGTGTTCGAGAAAAAAATCTATTAATAAAGGCAAGCAGGATTATCCTCTTCCCAAGTCTCTCAAACATAGAACAGGCAAGGCTAAGACCCTGCCCTTTTACTGTTCATACCACTTCTGGTTTCCAGTATATTAGGAATTGCTTATTAAAAAGTACTGTATTATTCAAGAGTCTACTAATATACAACAAATATTTCCGTTCTTTAAAACTGATACTAATTATTTGAAACATATTGATTGATAGGGACAAGGCTCAACTATCTGCTTATGTGATCTTTTTTTCCAAAGCTTTAGTAGTCATACTTTCATATTGAAAGTGGATAATAGGGCACATGGAACAACTCTCCGGCATGTTGACAAAAAAAAAAGCAATATGTTGCACTATTTTTTTAAGACGCTGTTTCTGGAATTCAAGAAAAAACCCTGCTTTGTAGCTTAGTTTGTGGTTGTGAGAATAGAAATTATGCAGACTTGTTAAACACTACTTCCTCTAGCAAAAAATACACTTAATTTTACGTTTCATGCTCATCACAGTTGAACCTCCAATACACTACTTATTACTTATATTGACACCACAATACTTATATTTATTGAAGTACCATGAAATTTTTATTTGTTATACATTTTCATAAATTGTTAGTTGAAATGTTCACCTTGAAAATGTTCTTTGGTGGCTTCAAAAACTAACAAAGATTTGGCTTCCCCAGAAAGGATGTCACAAACCTGTCTCCAAATTGAAAATGCATAATAACAAGATACAGGTGAGAGAATTGCCAAAGGATATCACAGGTCCAAACCAGAATATTAGCGAGGTGGGATTTTTTGATGAACAAGAAACATCGTCAGGTGCAGTAGAAGAACTCATTGTGGGGAGGACAGAAGAAAAGGAGAAAATATTGGCTTCTTTACTTCTGGTCATGTCGGAAAACCTTGTCATCCTTCCTATACATGGCATTGGAGGCATTGGCAAGACAACTTTTGCAAGATTGATTTGCAATGATACAAAGTTCAGATATTATTCACATGTGTGGGTTAATGTCCCCCAGAGATTTGACTTGAACAAGATTGGTGAGTCTATTATTTCACAACTATGTGAAAAAGAGAGCCAGGTTAATGAAAGACAAATGACACATAGTTGCCTCATGAAGCTACTTTCTGGTAAGAAGATTATTATTGTTTTAGATGACTTATGGGAGGATGATCACTTCCAGCTGCAGGAATTGAAGGATGCACTGTATCATGATGAAAGCAACATAATTATTTTAGTAACAACACGTAGTGAACGTGTTGCACTGAGAATCTGTAGTAATCTTCAACCATACAAGATATTACCCTTGACAAATGACATGTGCTGGGATATAATAAAACAAAGAAGTGGTTTTGAAACTAAAGATGACAAAGAACAGTTGACATCTATAGGTCAGGAGATTGCTCGGAAGTGTGGTGGTGTACCTTTAGCAGCTCGATCTCTGGGATTCACTTTGCGGAATATGAATTTTGACCAATGGATGAAAGTGAAAGATAATGAAATCTGGAATGAACCTGTTTTAGGGAATGCATCTTTGCCGAATCAAGTTCTTGCATCTTTGATGTTAAGCTATAGCTATATGGCACCATGTTTGAAAATATGCTTTACCTATTGTGCAATTTTTCCAAAAGGTCACAAGATAGTTAAAGAAGACCTAATTTACCAATGGATTTCTTTGGGTTTCATCAAGACAACACAGTTACTGTCAATTTTGCAGATCTGTGAGAAATATATCATGCAGCTCCTAGGTCTGTCTTTCATTCAGTTATACCCCAAGGTTTGTTGTTATTTATATATTCCAATGCTTCATTTGATTTTTCATGCTTCTCCTTAAATCAATTTAAAAGAAACTTACATATTAAATGAAATGTTTGATATGCCATGCTAATAGTATAGACGGTACATTGGACCGGAACAAAGACATTGTGTCACATTTTACTAGTAGTTCAGATTGACAATAAAAATAGATAAGCGGTGGCCAAGAGCCAGTATTTGAAAAAATATTATATGTAAACATGGAGCAATGTAGTGCAATTACTAGAAAATGGGCCTTTTCAACAAAGTATATTGCAACACCTTATAAATTGTTGCAATAGATAAGTAATATTGCTATTTCATTGCAATTAGTTAATATTGCTACAAATTTATAGCATGGCCGTATCTTCAACTTTTGTTGCAAGAGTTGGTAGGTATTCCAATAGAAAATATAATGTTGCATTAAGTTAACATTTTTATAATTTGAATTTGTTTTTGACGCTAGCGAATAGTGGTTGAACTATATAGATATTGTTTGTTAGGACTAATCTTGTCATATAGGCATATTAGTGTTTATTATCAAGTGTAGTAGTATGGATGAGGGAGCTCCATGAAGTTTCTAGTACCAGCTAGTTGCTAGTTGAGCTATACAATGTGAAGTTTACCACTGGTTTCTTAGCTAGCAAGCAGGGTAATGTGGGCTGCATTGCTAAGGCCGGTTCCTGTAGCAGAACTGTAGCAAACCGACCTACAGTCCTATAAAAGGGGCAGCACCCTTATGGCCGTGTAATAGATGTTGAAACTATGTTTGGGAGAGAAGAGTGATAAAGCTTGGTTGTGAAGATCAAGCTTGTGTTTTGTGTATAGTAGTACTTGGTTGTGAGAACCAAGTGAGTTGTAACCTTGTAGTGTGAAGCTATAAAGTATTTAGATTTTGTGTTCTATGCTTGTGTGAATCAAGTGCCCGAACCATGACCTTTTTGTGTTACTTTGTGACTTGTCTCTTCTAGGTTTCACCTCTAGCGTACCCCAACTTGCTTGGGACAAAAGGCTATGTTGTTGTTGTTGATGATGATGATGATGCTTGTGTGAATCAAGATAGAGTGCAAGCGAGGAATTGAGTGATTCGGTTCGGCGGCAACAAAAGAAAAATAGAGTTATTATATTTCTAACATTTTTCCATCATTTTTACGTATTGCCATATTTTCTATATATTCTCGGTGTGAATAGAGAGGTTAAGATAAAATTTTAGCAAAACATGAAACATAAATATGTATCTTTTGTGTGGTGGAAAAAATTTTGTGCCTAAGCAATAGATGTAAGTTTTTAGTCCTACTCAATTCCAAATGATTTTTTGCCACAAAAACTTTATTGTTACTATGATAGGCATTGGTTCATTGGTGGTTGACCACGTAGATTGTAGGAGGGCGGGTGACACGCTGCTTGTGGCAGCCTATGGTGGTCGGCGTGGCTTAGAGCAACGTCATGGCTAGGGCAGCGGCAGCTAAGCAGGGAGCGAGAGATAGTGTGGGAGAGGTATACCTCTTTGTATTGCTTAATCCTGAAAGGAGGTACATAGGCCTATATTTATAGTCCTGATTGGACTTGCTGTTAGAATGTAATTGTAACAGCCCATATTGGGCGTATGGTCCATTGGCCCATGTATATTGTAACCCTAGCCTATTAGGCTATATAATGTAAGTCACCCCCCCTGATTAGGGTGTGCGGTGTTTCTCTACATGGTATCACGCTAATACCGATCCCGGTTTCCTTCCGCTGCCCGTGCGATCTCGTAGCGAGATCGTGCGCCACCGCACCACGCGCGCCGTCGCGACTCGCTCGCGACCCGCCGCCGCCTCCGCTGCTCCAGCCGCCGCGCGGTGCGCTTGCCGCGGCCGGCCGCTCGCGACTCGCCCCGCGCCTCCGGCGCCTCCGCTTCGCCCGCGCGATTGCAATTGCCAGCCCCGGCCGCCGCCCCACGTTGTCGTGCCTCTGCTTCTCGATCGCCCGCCCGATTGGGACGCCCAGGCAGCCACGCACGATCGCCGCCGCCTCTCCAGCCGATTCAATCCGCTGCCCAGGCCGCCGCGACCATGACGGAATCGACGCAGTCCTCCTCCACGATGGGCTCACTCGGCTCGCCCACTCGCGCGACGGTGGACAACCTCGCCCCGGCTTTCTTCGCCGCCCTCTGTCTTGTCAACATCAAGCAGCACGTTCCGATCGTCCGAGCGCCCCAACTACTCCAAGTGGAAGGCGTTCTTCACCGCTGTCTGCGGGAAGTATGGCCTGCTCGGACACATCGACGGCACGGAGGCCGCTCGTCCGGCTGATCCTACGTGGTCCCAGCCCGACGCCTGCATCCGCGGGTGGATGTACAACTCCTGCGACGACACCGTCCTCGACCTCGCCATGGAGCCCGATCAGGATGCGCGTGCCCTGTACGTCTCCATCGAGACTCTGTTCCAGGCGAACAAGGAGCCTCGTGCGATCATCCTTGGGCAGGAGTTCCACAGCATGACCCAAGGTGATCTCTCCGTCGACGCCTACGCGCAGCAGATGAAGCACACTGCCGACGCCTTGAGGGAGGTCGGTCACACCATCTCCCCCTCGCTTCGCCAACACCGCCGACATCATCGCCAACACGGCGCCGCTTCCAGACTTCAAGGCTGCCACCAACATGCTTCGCGTCAAGGAACTTCGCCTTGGCAACGAGGGCAAGCAGGCTTCATCATCAGCGCTCGCTGCCTTCACCAAACCCTCCTGCACCTCGCTTCTTGCCGGTCCACCGCTTCTTCGGTCTCCGACGGTAGTGGTGGTGGCAAGGGCAAGGGGTAAGGGCAAGGTGGACGCGGCGGCAACGGCAACAATGGTGGAGGCGCGCTCAGCAGAACCAGCAGCAGCGTGGCGCCCAGCGACGGGGCACCTCCGGTGGGCGCCAAGCTCCTCCACCGGCGGCCCTTGGTTCGCTACACTCCTTGGGCCGGCCCGGTGGGCTCCGCAGCACCAAGCCGACGCGGTGGGGCGCCATCGGCACCTCCCCCACCACCTCCACCTCCGCATCGAGCTCACACCGCGTTCGCGCCGCCCGATACTCTCCACCGCTGTGTACGGGTCCGGGATCGATCCCGGCCCGATCGCCGCCCTCAACCAGATGGCACTTCGAAGGGGCAACTCCTGGGTCATGGACAGTGGAGCGACTGCTCACATGACCTCCAATGACGGTATACTCCTTTCCCGTCTCCCGTCGCCATCGTCCTCTATTACCGTTGGCAACGGACAATCTATTCCTGTTTTTAGTCGTGGCACTTCTGCTTTACAACTAGCTGATCATTCTCTTCATCTCAATAATGTTCTTGTCGCTCCACATCTTACTCGTAAACTTTTGTTATACGGTTCGACGGCTTACTCGCGACAATAACTGTTCTATTGAGTTTGACGCTTGGTTTTTCGTTAAGGATCTCAAGACCGGGGACGGTCCTCCCCGGTGCAATAGTCACGGGGACCTCTACACCATCCCACATCGCCTACCACCCCGCCGTCATGTTGCGTCGTCTCCCCGAGCTATGGCACTCCCGTCTTGGTCATCCTGCACCCGCAGTCGTCGCTACCCTTAATAGATTATCAGCTATTCAGTGTAATAAAGCAGCTCGTCGCATTTGTCATGCTTGTCAGTTAGGTAAACATGTTAGGCTGCCGTTTGCTAGTTCGGTTTCTAAAACATCGTTCCTTTGAACTCATTCATTGTGATGTTTGGACCTCTCCAGTGTCGAGTATCTCTGGTTATAAATTCTATCTTGTGTTAGTTGATGATTATACCCATTATTGCTGGACTTTTCCACTTCGTCATAAATCTGAAGTTCACGATCATATTGTTCGTTTTGTTGCTTATGCTCATACACGGTTCAGTTCTTACGTTCATTGTTTTCAAAGCCGACAATGGCACCGAGTTCCCGAATAATGCCACTTTGCTGCCTTCTTGGCCGCCGAGGCATTCTTCTTGGACCTCTTGCCCCTACACTTCAGCTCAGAATGGCAAGGCTGAACGCATGCTCCGCACCCCGAACAATGGTGTTCGCACACTTCTCATTCATGCCGCCATGCCTTCGTCCTATTGGGTCGAAGCTCTTTTTCGCCGTGTTCCTCACAAATCGGCGGCCGTCCGCGTCAATCAAGAACAGTATACCATATCATCTTCTTCATCACAAAATGCCAGACTACTCCATCCTACGTGTTTTCGGCTGCCTCTGTTATCCTAATCTTAGTGCCACGACTCACCACAAACTATCTCCTCGCTCCGCGGCATGTGTCTTTCTCGGTTACCCTCCTTCGCAGAAGGGCTACCGGTGTCTTGACCTCTCCACCCGCAAGATCATCATCTCACGGCATGTCGTTTTTGATGAGACTCACTTTCCGTTTGCGGCTTCTAAGCCCCAACCGGATTCGCTTGATTTTTTGTTACAGGACATACTTCCTGCGCCAGCTCCTTCCACCTCGGATGTTGAGCGAACGCGGACTTTCGCGGATGATGCCGGTGACCCTGTTGGCCTCGATCCAGCCATTATATGGCATGGTGCTGCTCATCGGGTGCCTCAGGTTCCTCGGCCGGATCCTCCTCGGCAGGCTGCTGCTCCTCAGCAGGTTGCTGCTTCCCCGCCAGCAGCTCCTATCGCTGGGAGTCGCTTCGGGCTCCAGTACAAGCGGCGGCCCAGGGAGGCCGCGGCAGTACCCACGGCTGCAGCATCACAGGAGGTGGTGCTGCCGGCCCCAGCTGCGGTCCCAGCCCCACAGGAGGTGGTGCTGCCGACCGTTGCACCACAGTCGTCTACTCGAGCCACTCGCTCCCAGACAGGCTCCCTGCCGCCGCCTGTGGACCGCTATGGCTTCACCGCGTCGCACTCCAGCCTGGCTTCTCCGTTGCCAGGCAACTCCCGCACCGCGCTCGCCGATCCTAATTGGCGCGCGGCCATGACCGAAGAGTACAAGGCGCTCATGGACAACGGCACCTGGCGTCTCGTACCTCGACCTCCTCGTGCCAATGTCATCAGTGGCAAGTGGGTCTTCAAGCACAAGTATCGTGGCCGACGGCTCCCGGCTCGTCACAAAGCCGAGATGGGTCGTTCGTGGGTTCTCACAGCAGTACGGCATCGACTACGACGAGACGTTCAGTCCGGTTGTCAAGCCGGCCACCATCAGGGTCGTCCTCAGCATCGCCGCCTCTCGTTCCTGGCCAATACATCAGCTGGATGTGAAGAACGCCTTTCTTCACGGTCATTTGAACGAGACGGTCTACGTTCGGCCGGCCGCGGCTTTGTCGACTCGGCGGCTCCCGATCACGTCTCTCTACCGCAAAAGTCCTTGTACGGACTCAGCGGCGCCCGGGCATGGCACCGGCGGTTCTCCGGCTTCATCCGGCGGTGCGGCTTCACTGCTTCCACCTCCGACACGTCCCTCTTTGTTTACAAAGTGGGTGCTGACGTTGCCTACTTGCTCCTCTACGTCGACGACATTGTCCTGACAGCTTCGTCGACCTCGCTTCTTCGACGCCTCACCGAGCTTCTTCACTCCGAGTTCGCCATGACAGATCTCGGGGATCTCCATCACTTCCTCGGGATCTTTGTCACGCGCTCTGCTGAAGGCCTCTTCCTGTCACAGCGCCAGTGCGCTGTGGACCTGCCCCAGCGCGCTGGCATGGCTGAGTGTCACTCTACGGCGACCCCTGTTGACACCCAGGCCAAGCTTTCCGCTACGGATGGCGCCCCGGTGGCGGACGCCACTCAGTACCGCAGTCTCGCAGGTGCTCTACAGTATCTCACGCTGACTCGTCCGGACCTTGCCTATGCAGTTCAGCAGGTTTGCCTCTTCATGCATGACCCGCGAGAGCCTCATCTTGCGATGCTCAAGCGTGTCCTGCGGTATGTCAAGGGCACTATGTCTACCGGGCTTCACATCGGCAAAGGAGGTATTAACGGCTTGACCGCCTACTCCGATCTTGATTGGCCGGCTGTCCCGACTCTCGGCGCTCCACCAGTTCTTGCGTCTTCCTCGGCGACAACTTAGTCTCTTGGTCCTCCAAACGACGGACTACGGTCTCTCGTTCGAGAGCGGGAGGCTGAGTATCGTCTTTGTTGCTCACGCGTGGCTGAGACTTGTTGGCTTCGTCGTTACTTCGGGAGCTTCACGCACCCATCTCTTCGGCGACGATCGTCTTACGTGATAATGTTAGTCTTGTCTATATGACTGCCAATCCAGTTCATCATCGTCGCACGAAGCATATTGAGATAGATATACACTTCGTCCGTGAGAAGGTTGCTTTGGGACAGGTTCGGGTGCTCCATGTTCCATCGTCTCATCAGTTCGCGGATATTATGACCAAAGGGTTACATGCGGTTATTCTTGACTTTAGGTCCAGTCTTTGTGTTCGTGACTCTCCCGCTTAGGCGCGGGAGGGTGTTAGAATGTAATTGTAACAGCCCATATTGGGCGTATGGTCCATTGGCCCATGTATACTGTAACCCTAGCCTATTAGGCTATATAATGTAAGTCACCCCCCCTGATTAGGGTGTGCGGTGTTTCTCTACACTTGCATACCAAGCAAACTAGTAGGAAGAGTCCTTATAGATTGGATACCTCTTTACATATCCTTTTCCTAAATTTTCTCAAACATTACCTAAGCAAACCTAATCAAATATTGATCGCCTATTCCCTGTTTTTTTGTCTTTCCCATTCTACTCTATTAGGAACTCCTTTGCAAACCCAACTTGGGTGTTGGCATTGCCGTCCTAGGTGCGGCTGCTCCTGAGCTCCCTCCAAAGCTAGGCCTCTAGGGCCAGGCTGCCGTGAGCCTCTTACATGCCAACTTGGCCCTATTGGCCCTATTAGGGCGGATTGCAGATTGGCTTGTGATATCTCTCTCCCTAGGTACATGTCCATGTGTAGGTTCCTTGTGGAGGTAGCTGTGAGATGGTTGAGTCTCCCTGACATAGACTATTAGGTGTCCCACCACCAGAGGACACAGATGATTCTGCCATGACCTATCAAACTGAATGTGGATGTACTGGTCGGAGCTTGGTGCGACGTAGTTTTGCCGGATGGTCGTAGTACTAGTAGCATCGATCATCTCTCGTGAGTTATCGTCAAGCAGAATAACTCATCGCTCCTAAGGCACATGATCATAGTTTTTGAGTTGATGTCCTTCATGGTGGAGGACGAAGCTAGGGAAGCACAACCAAATCATCAGGTCGGAACGGGGGGGGGGAGCTGGAGGCCTGGAGCTAGGTTGTGTGCCAAATAGTACAATACGCTCCACAAACTCTACAGTGGAGCTGCTCCATGGTGGAGTTGGTGGAGCGGAGCAGCACACCCTAAACATATCCTAGCCCTCTAAAATAAAGTGGTAATGTAACCAAATAGTACACATTCGACACATCTAACACTCGGCTCTATTATGTCGGATGTATATACATCTGTAACTAGGAGTATACCCCATGCGTTGCCACGGGATTTTTTTAAAAAAATAAATCTATTATAATACATAGCATTACTATAGATATTCTGCACACGCACATACATATATTTGAATTTGACTTACATGCTATTTTCTTGTATCGATATGGTAAAAAAATGGGTAAACTAAAGGAAGAAAAACCAATAGAATATTTGATTACACTATAGAGGAGTGGGTGATGAAGCAAATAGCTTATGTAGATGACTTTTATGTTACTAGATTAAAGATTTTTAGTATTTCACATGATAGAGATGACACATTTTTTATAATTAATAATGGATGACATGGATTTAGTGGAAAATGATATGAACACCTTGTGTTGACTTAGTGGGGAATGATACGGACACCTTGCATGAATAGATAGAACATTTAGTAAGGTCACTTAGTGGGGAATGATGTGGACACCTTGAATGAAGAGAGAATTCATCTAGTGAGGTTTATCTTTGTAAGAGTTATAGATATGACTTTCTACTTAAGTTGGAATTTATTAGCTGTCTAACGAGTTGTTGGTCTGAATCTTTTGTGGACTGTACTTTCGATGCAGAGTTCTGACCTATATCATGAGCAAGTGAAAATTTTTAGCATGCACGATCTGGTACATGATTTGGCAATTTCAGTTCTTGGTAATCAAGTTCTGGATCAGAGCAAACAAGGAAATTCTAGGGAAGCAGCTGCCAATATGCATTGCTCGCAGATTGCAGCAAGCCACTCGAGTTATGCTTGACTTCTCGTGCAAGGCTAGTAGCGATCCGTTTTCTTGAGTGTCACAGCACCAAACTACGCGGTGCTGCTTTTGCACCTGCTAGGTCCCTGCGGGTACTGGATTTAAGTCAGTGCTCCATACACAAGTTGCCACAATCCATTGATCAATTGAGGCAGTTGAGATATATTAATGCTCCTGGGATCCAGGATAGGTTGCTTCCAGAAAGTATCGCAGAGCTCTCTCATCTAATTTACCTCAATATTCAAGGATCTCCTACCATCTCAGCACTACCAGAGTCAATTGGAGAAATGGCAAGTCTGATTCATCTTGATTTATCACGCTGCAGTGGAATCTATCAATTGCCAGTCTCTTTCAGGAATCTGGAAAATCTGGTTCATCTTAATTTGTCAGGTTGCTATAATATGTCAGGTGTGACTGCATCATTGGGAAGCCTGAGCCGACTGGAGCATTTGAGCTTATATTGCTGCAAGATTGATGGAGACCTGGCAAAAGCATTGGGCGGCCTCATAGAACTGCAATATTTGAATTTATCACGTGTTGTGTGTTCAGAAAACCATTGCAAAGGGTTAGGACAAGTCCTGGTTAATCTCAGCAAACTCAGATATTTGAATATACAGGATTTCCTTTATGAAGCTGGAGGTGACAGCTTCCTTGAGTTCATCATTAGGCTTTCCAATCTAGAGCATCTTGATTTAAGTTCGAATCATAATTTGTGTAGTATACCAGAAACCATTGAGAACCTCAGCAGCCTACAGACGCTAGATCTCTCACACTGCATCAACCTGGAGAGGTTGCCAGCTAGCATATCAAGAATTGATAGTCTGAAGTTTTTAAATGTAGCGAGTTGCTACATGTTGGATGAGTCCACTCTACCTCAGTACTACAAGAATAGTGCAATGTTGTTACCAAGATTTGTGGTCCATTCTGGTTATGGTGAGTCTAGCAGTAATCTTTTTCAGCTTGAATTTGAAAATCCTACTGTTTTGGAGATCAACAGGCTTGAAAATGTGAAGTCTGCAGAAGAGGCACAGAGAATAAAGCTGGTGGACAAGCAGAATATTCAGGACCTAAAGTTACTGTGGACTAGAGATGCAGAGAGATTTGTGGATGACACAGAACTTTTGGAACGACTAGTGCCACCACCAAGTGTAGAAAATTTCAGGCTGGAAGGTTATACTAGGATAAGTTTTCCATCCTGGATGATGGACATCATCATTTATTTGCCTCATCTTGTAGAAATTATCTTGTACGACTTGCCCAGTTGCAATAACCTACCACCACTTGGTCAGTTACCAAACCTCAAGAGTCTGTGTATCGGAGGAATGGACAGCATAAGGAAGATTGACCAGGACTTGTATGGGGGCATAAGAGCATTTCCTCAGCTTGAGAGCGTTCAACTGACGGATATGAAATGCTTGGAGGACTGGAACACATCCTACCCCAGTCCCAGTGGTGAGGATGGCTCGAATGAGCTCATGTTCCCCACCCTCAATTATATAGAAATAGCAAACTGCCCCAAAGTAAGATACAAACAGTTCTCACCTCTAACTAAGAGGATGGTTATAAATGGTAGCGACCAAGTAATATTGTCATCGTGGGAGTTCAGAGGTCATGTCGGTGCTTCCTCAGCTGCAACCACCGACCTTTACGTGCAACATTGTGCAGCGCCTCTGCATCATTGGCGCTTACTTCTCCACCTCCCGTACCTCAACATGTTAGAGATCATCCAATGCAGTGATCTTACATGCAGCTCAACAGATTTGCTTCCATGTCTCGCTTCCCTCAAGGCTATATCTTTTAAAGACTGCAAATTCGTTGAGGCGCTGCCAGACTGGTTGGGTGACCTCACCTCTCTCAAGGCACTTGCGATAACTGATTGTGAAGGCTTCAAGGCTTTGCCAGAGAGCATACAACAACTCACCTGCCTCCAGCGCCTAAAATTTGACGGATGTCCTGAGCTAGTTCAGCTTCCATGTCTCCCCTCAGTTGAGTCTCTCCTTGTCAGACAATGCAAAACACTTGCTGAACTGCCGGAGAGGCTTGGAGACCACACCTCTCTCAAGGAACTCATTTTAGTGAATTGCGAAGGCATCAAAACTCTACCAGAAAGCATACAACAAGTCACATGCTTCCAGCGCTTAACAATTAATGCCTGTCCAGAACTAGTTCAGTGGTTCAAATCAGAGGAGAATAAGATGAAGCTCCCTCAAATAAATGAAATCGTACGTGCTCTCTCAATACATCGATAATTATGTTTTTTATTTGCATTCACTACTTTTATTATCTTATGAAGAGTATGGGTCTATTATCCATTACATGTATTAGGTGTTCTCTCTCTCTGTGTATATACAGAGAGAGAGAGAGAGAGAGAGAGAAAGAGAAGGTCGTTCCACTTTATATACTATACTAAGAAAAAGACCTTTTATGACTGTCTTATGAAGGTCAATTTATCAATCAATTTCAATACAACAGTAAAAAAGATATGAAACTTAAAAATTGAATGATAAAATATTATAATAAAGAAGGGCATGCCTGGCGCAGTGGTGAAAGCCTTCCCACTGAGCCAAAAGTTCCTGGGTGTGGCCTCTCTGTCAAAAACAGGGGAAAGGCTTGCCCGTATTTTCCCTTCCCCAGTACCCCACTCATGTGGGAGCTACCAGCACTGGGTCTGCCCTTTTTTATTGTAATAACACCAAAATGACCGAGTTGTGTATCATCTTATTTTTCTTTCTTTGACTGGCTTTTCAGACATTAGATTATGTGCGGTTAAGCACATGATCATCATTGTGGAGTCAGACAGGGAAGTGTCGACAAAATTGGAGGTATGGTGCAAAACCGTTCCAAAAGTTAATCAAAACTGGTTGTCAATACTCCTATAGTCCTATATAGCTCCACTAATTATTTTTCTATAGCACATCATGTGCTCTAAGAGAGAAAGTATTAGTATTAAAGAAAATCGATGTGGAATCACCAATTAGAAGTTGGGAGTAGAAACATTAATGGACAAACATTGTGAAATTTTATTCTTCTATGACTATAAACAAATATAAAATTGGACCGAATTGCATTAGTCATGAAAATTTTACAATATTCTACTATAAAGATATATTTTACGTGTGCCCCCGCCATCTATTGGTAAAATAAACTAGAGACTAGAACATGGCTTATTTTTTAAAGACAATCGATACCTTAAGTATATTTGTGCACCGAGATATACTCACGACATTTTACAATCCATGTGTGTTGGTAGGACGTATAAGATTTCCCTGCTTGGTTCAACATATGGTTGCTGCAGAGACTATGCATCCAAATATTATATGTGAAAATATCTGGTTCACAACCAGCTGCGAGCATCTTATTCATGAAATTCATGGCACTGTTCACATCCTTAGCCCGACAATATGCATTGATTATCGTATTATATTAGACTAATGGGCCAAAAGGCCATATTTAATAGGATTGTGGGTCCATTAGAAAGGCCCAAAGCCCATTAGGGTTTGTAAACACACTCACATATAAGAGGGGCCTCGATTAATGAAATGGTAAGAAAGGTTTAGGGTTAATCCCTTTTGCTCTACCAGCCTCCTAGCCGCCGCCACCCGGGCTCTCCCTGCCCGCGCTACCACTGGTCACTGTCGCCGCCATCGCCTGCTGCGCCGCTAGCTGTTGCCCTAGGGCAGCCGCTCTCTCCTCCCCACTCTCCGGTCAATCTAGGGCTTCCCTAGTAGACATGTGAGATACGGTATTCAGAGCCAGTTCCCTGAGCCACGGCAATGGATTTCGGGATTGCATTCATCAAAGCTTTTATACACGAAAAGGCTTGTTCGAGAGAATTACCCAAGATCTAGAGCAGCCTCAACCAGTGGCAAAGGCACCAGAGACACTCATATGCGTTTCACCACAGAAAAGAGAGACGCCATCTTCGACTACACAGAAGGACGCCACTGCAACCCCAGCACAGAAAAGGAGGCATAGAAATCAGGTTCTCCCGTTTAGAAAGAGAAACGGATAGAAAACCAGGTAGCCAACACTTTGCTATATCCTGAATATGATGGTAGCAAGGAGCCGTTCTAGTGTCTCTACAAATGAGGATTTTTTTGATGCAACAGATCAAGGAGGTGGAAAGAACTGAGCTGGCCGCCTTCCATCTACAGGGACAGCACTCACATGGTTCATCCGCTCGAAAGGGACTCGAGCACTCCATCTTAGCAAACGTTCTCGGCAACTATCAGGAAACGTTTCGGCCCAACGCCGGCACAGAACCTACTCGAAGACCTCTCAGCAACCAAACAAACAGGTGGGGTTGAGAATATACAGATCAGTTTCTCTGCAATGTCAATAAGGTGGATAGCCTCGACCCCGACCAATAGGTAATGTTATACACTTCAGGGCTATCACCATAGGTTGGCATTGACACCGAACTCAAAACACCCGGAGGACCTGGAATCAGCAATATCTCTAGCTAGAGCACATGGCCGCATTGCCAACAACTCAATGTACCTAGAGGAATAGACACCCCAGAGGGAATACAAATCTCCCTACACGCAGTCACCACATGATGACAAGTCTGACAATGCAGGTTGTGCTTTCAACTGCAGATGTTCCTAGCACTATTGGACTCCAGATCAACACATAACTTCATTAACAAGGACACAGCTCTACAGCTCAAACGAACACAGATCATATAACAGTCGTAGTGGCAAACGATGACAGGATCGACAATGTCAGAATCTACAGGAACATCAATACCGAGATCGACACAACTCATTAATATTGACTGCTACAGCTGCTACCCTTGAGAGGCTACGACTTCGACACAACACATCAAGTTTTGCTTAGCTTATAAGGTGTTGCAAGCCTCCTACCCACAAGTCTAGTAGATTATGATCTCTAGTTCATACAAAGGCTATGTCACTAATTCTACACTAGTGAACAAGCTAACAAGACTACTAGCAAGGCTATAACTAGAGCTACACAAGATAAACTAGGCAAAGTAAATACAGGAGAGGATGAAGCTCTTTATACCGATGATGAAGAGAAGATGTTGCCAATCACCAAGTTGATGTAGAAGGAATCAATACAATCGGCAACAATCACAATATGAAGACCAAACACCGGGAGACAAAGGATGACACAATTATTTTTGTTCACCCGGTGTTCACTTGTGCACCGACAAGCTACTCACCGGTTGTGTTGACCAACACCTAGACGGTTCTCCGGTGTGACCCTCAAGTCACTATCCCTGCAAGGCTCACCCCGCAAGGTACCGCAAGACACCACTCTCAAGTGAGGTACTCAACGACACGCGCAATGTATTAGAGTTGCTTTTGGCACTCCGCCGAGGAAAGCACAAGAACCTTTCACAAATCAACCGGAGATGGCCAAGAACAATCACCTTCTCTTGCCAATGCCTTCAACAATCTCCAAGCCAGCTAGGAGCGGTACTCTCCAAGAGTAACAAGAAATTCACCAGCTAAACCACCCATAAGTGCCACTAAATGCCCTCAAGCAATGCAAATGCACTTTGGGATCACTCAATCTCACTTAGATATGCAACCAAGCAAGAGAGATGAGTGGGAGGGAAGGATGCAAGTGTTAGAAATGCCAAGAGACCTCCCCAAGGGTCGGCCAACAAGTATTTATAGACCCCCTCCTTGAAACTAGCCGTTAGCTCTCTCCCCAACAAATATTGGGGGCGTCTGACGCACACAAGACTTTCCCGCGTTCAAACGACCGTTTGAAACTAGCCGTTGCGCCACACGTCGGACGCGTCCGCCTACCCCCGTCGGACGCGGCCTCGACCGCCGGACGCAGTCCAGAGCATGCTGCAAACCAGCCGACCAACGGATGCCACGCTGGACGCACCGTCAGACGCAGCCTCGTGTCCGACGTGTGCAACTCCAGCGCAACGCCGGCCCAAGAATTCCATGCGTCGGACGCTGCACACCTTTCACACCCTTGGTAAGCACATAACAAGAATCAAAAGGTATAGCATTGTCAAGTTTCTTGTTTTGTTGCTTCTTGTTGCAATTTTGCTCTAGGTGCCCAACTTGCTTGCATCTATAGCAAAACCGACCATTGCTCTTCACAAAGCTAGGCTTTGGAGTTGCAAAGGCCGACTTGCCCTTCTTGGGGGTATAGCCCAATCCCTCTTTGTTAAGAGAACCTTTGGCTACCCAAGCACTTTAGCAAGCGGGCCTCACCACCATAGGCTTTGCCTAAGGCATGAGTGAGCTCATCCACCTCCTTCTTGAGGGTCTCATTCTCAACCATTAGTGTAGCATCACAAGTGAAGCCATCACTAGTAGTAGAGGTAGAGTCGGTGGTGGTGGTGGATGATGTGCTATAAGAAGGGTTAGCATTTGTCATGATGATAGGTTGATAAAATGACTCATCAATGATGTCACAAGTAAGGCCTATATCACATGATGCAACCACCCCTTTCTTTGCTTGTTGCTCAAGAAGAAGTGAGTGAGCCTTTTCAAGCTTAGAATGAGCATCCCCAAGTTTCTCATGGTCTTCCACTAGACACTCATGAGTGGTCATAAGCTCACCTAGGGCTTTCTCAAGTATTGCTACTTTCATTGAAAGCCTCTTGCACTTCTTTTCCTTAGCAATAGCTATATCTCTAGTTTCTTGCATCAAGTCATATAATTGATCCTTAGAAGGTTCATCATCATCATCAACATTATCAATATCGTGAGCATATTCCATCTCACTATCATCATCACTATCATCATATTGTACCTTGGTTTCCTTGGCCATGAAGCACGATGTAAAGTGATGAAGAGAATAATGAAGACTTCTTGTTGATGGCGATAGAAGCCATAGCCTTGTTGCTTGTATCTTCATCTTCATCATCATTGTCACTCTCCCAAGTGACCACAAATGCACCATTCTTGCCCTTCTTGAGTGTCATTTTGGCCTTATGCTTCTTCTTCTCAAATTTGCCCTTGTTGTAGTTCTTCTTCTTCTCATATGGGCATTCGGCTTGTAGATGATCGGTGCTATCACAAATGAAGCACTTTCTTGGTTGCTCTTGCTTCTTGAAGTTGTTCCTCTTGAAGCCTCTTCTCTTGATGAACATGTGACCCATCTTCTTCACCACAAGAGCAAGTGCCTCATCATCAATCTTAAAGTCACCATCTTCCTCATTGTTTTCTTCTTCTTCAAGGATTGGTGCTTTGCCCTTGGAGGAGGTGGCTTGAAATGCCACGGTCTTCTTCTTCTCCTCCTCTTCCACCTTCTCATCATCTTGATCAAATTTGTCATATGTCAAGATTTCACCAAGCAAATCATTTGGCTTCTTATCTTCAAGCCCATCTCTTTGTAGCATTAGCTTCAACATCTTGAAGCTCTTAGGCAAGCATATCAAGAACTTGTGACAAAAATCTTCATCTTTTGTCTTGTGCCCCAAACTCTTGAGATCATTCACAATAACTTGCAAGCGATGAAACATTTCAATGATTGTTTCATCATCCCACTCTTGAGCCCATATAGCTTGGCACTCTTCACAACCTTGGTGCCTTCATAGGTCTCACCCAACCTTGTCCACACTTCACTTGCACGCTCCAAGTCCTTGATCCCCTCAAACAGCTTTGTATCAATGCCATTGTATAAGGTGTTGAGAGCCATTCTATTGCATGTTGTGTTGGCTCTATCTTCATCGGTGAGATGATCATTATCAAGAATAGCATAGTCATGCAATATAACTTGCAAGACTCTCTCTTGTATTGAACCGAGATACATGATCATCTTTCTCTTTCAATGGTCAAAAGAACTAACTCCATCAAACATAGACGGTTTGCCCCTAACATGGTTGAACACGATTTGAGCCATCTTAACACCGTAGGATGTTAAGCCTTGCACTAAAACGGTGACCTCGGCTCCGATACCACTTGTAAGGTCCTAGACGGCTAGAGGGGGGGTGAATAGCCTATAAAAATTTCTACAAACTCACTAAGCAAACTTCGTTAGATACACAAACGGCGGAAAGCAAGTTATGCTTAGCCTACTAGGTGTTGCAAGCCTCCTATCCAAATAATTCTAGTAGGTGATCACTAGTACACACAAAAGCTACCACTAGTGATCAAGAGTTCTACCCACGGGATTTAGTCTACACAAGAAGTGGTTCCCGACCGACCACACAAGCAATTCTACCCACGGGATTTAGTCTACACAATAAGTGGTTCCCGACCGACCACACAAGCAATTCTACTTTGCAAGAATGTAATCAATGTAATGCAAGAGAGGGTAGGACTTGTTATACCGACGCGTCGAGTCGAGGTTGCCAATCACCAATAAGATGAATAAACAATCACAATCGGCAACACACAAAGGATGATGACCAATCACGGGGAGACAAGATGAACACAAAGATTTATCCTCGGATGTTCACTTGGGCACCGCCAAGCTACGTCACCCGTTGTGTCGACCAACACCTAGATGGTCCTTTGGTGTGACCCTCAAGTCACTTGCCCCGCAAGGCACTTCCCCGCATGGAAACCACATGGCGCCACTCTCAAGTGAGGTACTCAACGACACGCGCAATCCAATAGAGTTACTCTTCGCGATCCCCGCGAGGTGAGCACAAGAACCTCTCACAAATCAACCGGAGGTGGCCAAGAACAATCACCTTCTCTTGCCAACGCCTCCAACAATCTCCAAGCCGGCTAGGAGCGGTACTCTCCAAGAGTAACAAGAAATCCACCGGCGAAACCACCCACAAGTGCCACTAGATGCCCTCAAGCAATGCAATGCACTAGGTGATTCACTCAATCTCTCTTAGGATGATCAACCAAGCAAGGGAGAAGAGTGGGAGAGAGTTTCTTAGCTCAAAGAATGCATAAGGGATGAGAAATAGCCAAGAGGCCTCCCCAAGGGCCGGCCACCTTCTATTTATAAGCCCTCAAACAAATGTGACCGTTACCCTCTCGGGAGGCAGAGCAGCACGCGCCGGACGCGTCCGCTCAGGACCGCCGGACGCGTCCGGCGCCCCTTCGCCCGAAGCCGAAGACGACCGTTGCCTTCAAAAACTGGATTGCATATTGGCTTGTGATATCTCTCTCCCTAGGTACATGTCCATGTGTAGGTTCCTTGTGGAGGTAGCTGTGAGATGGTTGAGTCTCCCTGACATAGACTATTAGGTGTCCCACCACCGGAGGACACGAGATGATTCTGCCATGACCTATCAAACTGAATGTGGATGTCGGTCTGAGCTTGGTGCGACGTAGTTTTGCCGGATGGTCGTAGTACTAGTAGCATCGATCATCTCTCGTGAGTTATCGTCAAGCAGAATAACACATCGCTCCTAAGGCACATGATCATAGTTTTTGAGTTGATGTCCTTCATGGTGGAGGACGAAGCTAGGGAAGCACAACCAAATCATCAGGTCGGAACGGGGGGGGGGAGCTGGAGGCCTGGAGCTAGGTTGTGTGCCAAATAGTACAATACGCTCCACAAACTCTACAAAGTGGAGCTGCTCCATGGTGGAGTTGGTGGAGCGGAGCAGCACACCCTAAACATATCCTAGCCCTCTAAAATAAAGTGGTAATGTAACCAAATAGTACACATTCGACACATCTAACACTCTGGCTCTATTATGTCGGATGTATATACATCTGTAACTAGGAGTATACCCCATGCGTTGCCACGGGATTTTTTTTAAAAAAATAAATCTATTATAATACATAGCATTACTATAGATATTCTGCACACGCACATACATATATTTGAATTTGACTTACATGCTATTTTCTTGTATCAGATATGGTAAAAAAATGGGTAAACTAAAGGAAGAAAAACCAATAGAATATTTGATTACACTATAGAGGAGTGGGTGATGAAGCAAATAGCTTATGTAGATGACTTTTATGTTACTAGATTAAAGATTTTTAGTATTTCACATGATAGAGATGACACATTTTTTATAATTAATAATGGATGACATGGATTTAGTGGAAAATGATATGAACACCTTGTGTTGACTTAGTGGGGAATGATACGGACACCTTGCATGAATAGATAGAACATTTAGTAAGGTCACTTAGTGGGGAATGATGTGGACACCTTGAATGAAGAGAGAATTCATCTAGTGAGGTTTATCTTTGTAAGAGTTATAGATATGACTTTCTACTTAAGTTGGAATTTATTAGCTGTCTAACGAGTTGTTGGTCTGAATCTTTTGTGGACTGTACTTTCGATGCAGAGTTCTGACCTATATCATGAGCAAGTGAAAATTTTTAGCATGCACGATCTGGTACATGATTTGGCAATTTCAGTTCTTGGTAATCAAGTTCTGGATCAGAGCAAACAAGGAAATTCTAGGGGAAGCAGCTGCCAATATGCATTGCTCGCAGATTGCAGCAAGCCACTCGAGTTATGCTTGACTTCTCGTGCAAGGCTAGTAGCGATCCGTTTTCTTGAGTGTCACAGCACCAAACTACGCGGTGCTGCTTTTGCACCTGCTAGGTCCCTGCGGGTACTGGATTTAAGTGAGTGCTCCATACACAAGTTGCCACAATCCATTGATCAATTGAGGCAGTTGAGATATATTAATGCTCCTGGGATCCAGGATAGGTTGCTTCCAGAAAGTATCGCAGAGCTCTCTCATCTAATTTACCTCAATATTCAAGGATCTCCTACCATCTCAGCACTACCAGAGTCAATTGGAGAAATGGCAAGTTTGATTCATCTTGATTTATCACGCTGCAGTGGAATCTATCAATTGCCAGTCTCTTTCAGGAAATCTGGAAAATCTGGTTCATCTTAATTTGTCAGGTTGCTATAATATGTCAGGTGTGACTGCATCATTGGGAAGCCTGAGCCGACTGGAGCATTTGAGCTTATATTGCTGCAAGATTGATGGAGACCTGGCAAAAGCATTGGGCGGCCTCATAGAACTGCAATATTTGAATTTATCACGTGTTGTGTGTTCAGAAAACCACTGCAAAGGGTTAGGACAAGTCCTGGTTAAGCTCAGCAAACTCAGATATTTGAATATACAGGATTTCCTTTATGAAGCTGGAGGTGACAGCTTCCTTGAGTTCATCATTAGGCTTTCCAATCTAGAGCATCTTGATTTAAGTTCGAATCATAATTTGTGTAGTATACCAGAAACCATTGAGAACCTCAGCAGCCTACAGACGCTAGATCTCTCACACTGCATCAACCTGGAGAGGTTGCCAGCTAGCATATCAAGAATTGATAGTCTGAAGTTTTTAAATGTAGCGAGTTGCTACATGTTGGATGAGTCCACTCTACCTCAGTACTACAAGAATAGTGCAATGTTGTTACCAAGATTTGTGGTCCATTCTGGTTATGGTGAGTCTAGCAGTAATCTTTTTCAGCTTGAATTTGAAAATCCTACTGTTTTGGAGATCAACAGGCTTGAAAATGTGAAGTCTGCAGAAGAGGCACAGAGAATAAAGCTGGTGGACAAGCAGAATATTCAGGACCTAAAGTTACTGTGGACTAGAGATGCAGAGAGATTTGTGGATGACACAGAACTTTTGAAACGACTAGTGCCACCACCAAGTGTAGAAAATTTCAGGCTGGAAGGTTATACTAGCATAAGTTTTCCATCCTGGATGATGGACATCATCATTTATTTGCCTCATCTTGTAGAAATTATCTTGTACGACTTGCCCAGTTGCAATAACCTACCACCACTTGGTCAGTTACCAAACCTCAAGAGTCTGTGTATCGGAGGAATGGACAGCATAAGGAAGATTGACCAGGACTTGTATGGGGGCATAAGAGCATTTCCTCAGCTTGAGAGCGTTCAACTGACGGATATGAAATGCTTGGAGGACTGGAACACATCCTACCCCAGTCCCAGTGGTGAGGATGGCTCGAATGAGCTCATGTTCCCCACCCTCAATTATATAGAAATAGCAAACTGCCCCAAAGTAAGATACAAACAGTTCTCACCTCTAACTAAGAGGATGGTTATAAATGGTAGCGACCAAGTAATATTGTCATCGTGGGAGTTCAGAGGTCATGTCGGTGCTTCCTCAGCTGCAACCACCGACCTTTACGTGCAACATTGTGCAGCGCCTCTGCATCATTGGCGCTTACTTCTCCACCTCCCGTACCTCAACATGTTAGAGATCATCCAATGCAGTGATCTTACATGCAGCTCAACAGATTTGCTTCCATGTCTCGCTTCCCTCAAGGCTATATCTTTTAAAGACTGCAAATTCGTTGAGGCGCTGCCAGACTGGTTGGGTGACCTCACCTCTCTCAAGGCACTTGCGATAACTGATTGTGAAGGCTTCAAGGCTTTGCCAGAGAGCATACAACAACTCACCTGCCTCCAGCGCCTAAAATTTGACGGATGCCCTGAGCTAGTTCAGCTTCCATGTCTCCCCTCAGTTGAGTCTCTCCTTGTCAGACAATGCAAAACAATTGCTGAACTGCCGGAGAGGCTTGGAGACCACACCTCTCTCAAGGAACTCATTTTAGTGAATTGCGAAGGCATCAAAACTCTACCAGAAAGCATACAACAAGTCACATGCTTCCAGCGCTTAACAATTAATGCCTGTCCAGAACTAGTTCAGTGGTTCAAATCAGAGGAGAATAAGATGAAGCTCCCTCAAATAAATGAAATCGTACGTGCTCTCTCAATACATCGATAATTATGTTTTTTATTTGCATTCACTACTTTTATTATCTTATGAAGAGTATGGGTCTATTATCCATTACATGTATTAGGTGTTCTCTCTCTCTGTGTATATACAGAGAGAGAGAGAGAGAGAAAGAGAAGGTCGTTCCACTTTATATACTATACTAAGAAAAAGACCTTTTATGACTGTCTTATGAAGGTCAATTTATCAATCAATTTCAATACAACAGTAAAAAAGATATGAAACTTAAAAATTGAATGATAAAATATTATAATAAAGAAGGGCATGCGGGCGCAGTGGTGAAAGCCTTCCCACCGAGCCAAAAGTTCCTGGGTGTGGCCTCTCCGTCAAAAACAGGGGAAAGGCTTGCCCGTATTTTCCTTCCCCCGCACCCCACTCATGTGGGAGCTACTAAAGACTTGGGTCTGCCCTTTTTTATTGTAATAACACCAAAATGACCGAGTTGTGTATCATCTTATTTTTCTTTCTTTGACTGGCTTTTCAGACATTAGATTATGTGCGGTTAAGCACATGATCATCATTGTGGAGTCAGACAGGGAAGTGTCGACAAAATTGGAGGTATGGTGCAAAACCGTTCCAAAAGTTAATCAAAACTGGTTGTCAATACTCCTATAGTCCTATATAGCTCCACTAATTATTTTTCTATAGCACATCATGTGCTCTAAGAGAGAAAGTATTAGTATTAAAGAAAATCGATGTGGAATCACCAATTAGAAGTTGGGAGTAGAAACATTAATGGACAAACATTGTGAAATTTTATTCTTCTATGACTATAAACAAATATAAAATTGGACCGAATTGCATTAGTCATGAAAATTTTACAATATTCTACTATAAAGATATATTTTACGTGTGCCCCCGCCATCTATTGGTAAAATAAACTAGAGACTAGAACATGGCTTATTTTTTAAAGACAACTGATACCTTAAGTATATTTGTGCACCGAGATATACTCACGACATTTTACAATCCATGTGTGTTGGTAGGACGTATAAGATTTCCCTGCTTGGTTCAACATATGGTTGCTGCAGAGACTATGCATCCAAATATTATATGTGAAAATATCTGGTTCACAACCAGCTGCGAGCATCTTATTCATGAAATTCATGGCACTGTTCACATCCTTAGCCCGACAATATGCATTGATTATCGTATTATATTAGACTAATGGGCCAAAAGGCCATATTTAATAGGATTGTGGGTCCATTAGAAAGGCCCAAAGCCCATTAGGGTTTGTAAACACACTCACATATAAGAGGGGCCTCGATTAATGAAATGGTAAGAAAGGTTTAGGGTTAATCCCTTTTGCTCTACCAGCCTCCTAGCCGCCGCCACCCGGGCTCTCCTCGCCCGCGCTACCACCGGTCACTTGTCGCCGCCATCGCCGCTGCGCCGCTAGCTGTTGCCCTAGGGCAGCCGCTCTCTCCTCCCCACTCTCCGGTCAATCTAGGGCTTCCCTAGTAGACATGTGAGATACGGTATTGAGCCAGTTCCCGAGCCACGGCAATGGATTTCGGGATTGCATTCATCAAAGCTTTTATACACGAAAAGGCTTGTTCGAGAGAATTACCCAAGATCTAGAGCAGCCTCAACCGGTGGCAAAGGCACCCGAGAGACACTCATATGCGTTTCACCACGAAAAGAGAGACGCCATCTTCGACTACACGAAGGACGCCACCGCAACCCCAAATTTAAAAGGAGGCATAGAAATCAGGTTCTCCCGTTTAGAAAGAGAAACGGATAGAAAACCAGGTAGCCAACACTTTGCTATATCCTGAATATGATGGTAGCAAGGAGCCGTTCTAGTGTCTCTACAAATGAGGATTTTTTTTTGATGCAACAGATCAAGGAGGTGGAAAGAACTGAGCTGGCCGCCTTCCATCTACAGGGACAGCACTCACATGGTTCATCCGCTTCGAAAGGGACTCAAGCACTCCATCTTAGCAAACGTTCTCGGCAACTATCAGGAAACGTTTCGGCCCAACGCCGGCACAGAACCTACTCGAAGACCTCTCAGCAACCAAACAAACAGGTGGGGTTGAGAATATACAGATCAGTTTCTCTGCAATGTCAATAAGGTGGATAGCCTCGACCCCGACCAATAGGTAATGTTATACACTTCAGGGCTATCACCATAGGTTGGCATTGACACCGAACTCAAAACACCAGGAGGACCGGAATCAGCAATATCTCTAGCTAGAGCACATGGCCGCATTGCCAACAACTCAATGTACCTAGAGGAATAGACACCCCGGAGGGAATACAAATCTCCCTACACGCAGTCACCACATGATGACAAGTCCGACAATGCGAGGTTGTGCTTTCAACCGCAGATGTTCCTAGCACTATTGGACTCCGAGATCAACACATAACTTCATTAACAAGGACACGGCTCTACAGCTCAAACGAACACAGATCATATAACGGTCGTAGTGGCAAACGATGACGGGATTGACAATGTCGAATCTACAGGAACATCAATACCGAGATCGACACAACTCATTAATATTGAAGCTGCTACCCTTGAGAGGCTACGACTTCGACACAACACATCAAGTTTTGCTTAGCTTATAAGGTGTTGCAAGCCTCCTACCCACAAGTCTAGTAGATTATGATCTCTAGTTCATACAAAGGCTATGTCACTAATTCTACACTAGTGAACAAGCTAACAAGACTACTAGCAAGGCTATAACTAGAGCTACACAAGATAAACTAGGCAAAGTAAATACGGGAGAGGATGAAGCTCTTTATACCGATGATGAAGAGAAGATGTTGCCAATCACCAAGTTGATGTAGAAGGAATCAATACAATCAGCAACAATCACAATATGAAGACCAAACACCGGGAGACAAAGGATGACACAATTATTTTTGTTCACCGGTGTTCACTTGTGCACCGACAAGCTACTCACCGGTTGTGTTGACCAACACCTAGACGGTTCTCCGGTGTGACCCTCAAGTCACTATCCCTGCAAGGCTCACCCCGCAAGGTACCGCAAGACACCACTCTCAAGTGAGGTACTCAACGACACGCGCAATGTATTAGAGTTGCTTTTGGCACTCCGCCGAGGAAAGCACAAGAACCTTTCACAAATCAACCTAGAGATGGCCAAGAACAATCACCTTCTCTTGCCAATGCCTTCAACAATCTCCAAGCCGCCTAGGAGCGGTACTCTCCAAGAGTAACAAGAAATTCACCAGCTAAACCACCCATAAGTGCCACTAAATGCCCTCAAGCAATGCAAATGCACTTTGGGATCACTCAATCTCACTTAGATATGCAACCAAGCAAGAGAGATGAGTGGGAGGGAAGGATGCAAGTGTTAGAAATGCCAAGAGACCTCCCCAAGGGTCGGCCAACAAGTATTTATAGACCCCTCCTTGAAACTAGCCGTTAGCTCTCTCCCCAACAAATATTGGGGCGTCCGACGCACACAAGACTTTCCCGCGTTCAAACGACCGTTTGAAACTAGCCGTGCGCCACACGTCGGGACGCGTCCGCCTACCCCGTCGGACGCGGCCTCGACCGCCGGACGCAGCCCGAGCATGCCGCAAACCGGCCGACCAACGGATGCCACGCCGGACGCACCGTCGACCATGACCTCGTGTCCGACGTGTGCAACTCAGCCGCAACGCCGCCCAAGAATTCCATGCGCTGAGGACGCCGCACACCTTTCACACCCTTGGTAAGCACATAACAAGAATCAAAAGGTATAGCATTGTCAAGTTTCTTGTTTTGTTGCTTCTTGTTGCAATTTTGCTCTAGGTGCCCAACTTGCTTGCATCTATAGCAAAACCGACCATTGCTCTTCACAAAGCTAGGCTTTGGAGTTGCAAAGGCCGACTTGCCCTTCTTGGGGGTATAGCCCAATCCCTCTTTGTTAAGAGAGAACCTTTGGCTACCCAAGCACTTTAGCAAGCGGGCCTCACCACCATAGGCTTTGCCTAAGGCATGAGTGAGCTCATCCACCTCCTCCTTGAGGGTCTCATTCTCAACCATTAGTGTAGCATCACAAGTGAAGCCATCACTAGTAGTAGAGGTAGAGTCGGTGGTGGTGGTGGATGATGTGCTATAAGAAGGGTTAGCATTTGTCATGATGATAGGTTGATAAAATGACTCATCAATGATGTCACAAGTAAGGCCTATATCACATGATGCAACCACCACTTTCTTTGCTTGTTGCTCAAGAAGAAGTGAGTGAGCCTTTTCAAGCTTAGAATGAGCATCCCCAAGTTTCTCATGGTCTTTCACTAGACACTCATGAGTGGTCATAAGCTCACCTAGGGCTTTCTCAAGTATTGCTACTTTCATTGAAAGCCTCTTGCACTCCTTTTCCTTAGCAATAGCTATATCTCTAGTTTCTTGCATCAAGTCATATAATTGATCCTTAGAAGGTTCATCAACATTATCAATATCGTGAGCATATTCCATCTCACTATCATCATCACTATCATCATATTGTACCTTGGTTTCCTTGGCCATGAAGCACGACAGTGATGAAGAGAATAATGAAGACTTCTTGTTGATGGCGATAGAAGCCATAGCCTTGTTGCTTGTATCTTCATCTTCATCATCATTGTCACTCTCCCAAGTGACCACAAATGCACCATTCTTGCCCTTCTTGAGTGTCATCTTGGCCTTATGCTTCTTCTTCTCAAATTTGCCCTTGTTGTAGTTCTTCTTCTTCTCATATGGGCATTCGGCTTGTAGATGATCGGTGCTATCACAAATGAAGCACTTTCTTGGTTGCTCTTGCTTCTTGAAGTTGTTCCTCTTGAAGCCTCTTCTCTTGATGAACATGTGACCCATCTTCTTCACCACAAGAGCAAGTGCCTCATCATCAATCTTAAAGTCACCATCTTCCTCATTGTTTTCTTCTTCTTCAAGGATTGGTGCTTTGCCCTTGGAGGAGGTGGCTTGAAATGCCACGGTCTTCTTCTTCTGCTCCTCTTCCACCTTCTCATCATCTTGATCAAATTTGTCATATGTCAAGACCTCACCAAGCAAATCATTTGGCTTCTTATCTTCAAGCCCATCTCTTTGTAGCATTAGCTTCAACATCTTGAAGCTCTTAGGCAAGCATATCAAGAACTTGTGACAAAAATCTTCATCTTTTGTCTTGTGCCCCAAACTCTTGAGATCATTCACAATCACTTGCAAGCGATGAAACATTTCAATGATTGTTTCATCATCCTTCTTCTTGAAGTTCTCGAACTCACTCTTGAGCCCATATAGCTTGGCACTCTTCACAACCTTGGTGCCTTCATAGGTCTCACCCAACCTTGTCCACACTTCACTTGCACGCTCCAAGTCCTTGATCCCCTCAAACGCCTTTGTATCAATGCCATTGTATAAGGTGTTGAGAGCCATTCTATTGCATGTTGTGTTGGCTCTATCTTCATCGGTGAGATGATCATTATCAAGAATAGCATAGTCATGCAATATAACTTGCAAGACTCTCTTGTATTGAACCGAGATACATGATCATCTTTTCTTCCAATGGTCAAAAGAACTAACTCCATCAAACATAGGCGGTTTGCGCCTAACATGGTTGAACACGATTTGAGCCATCTTAACACCGTAGGATGTTAAGCCTTGCACTAAAACGGTGACCTCGGCTCCGATACCACTTGTAAGGTCCTAGACGGCTAGAGGGGGTGAATAGCCTATAAAAATTTCTACAAACTCACTAAGCAAACTTCGTTAGATACACAAACGGGAAAGCAAGTTATGCTTAGCCTACTAGGTGTTGCAAGCCTCCTATCCAAACAATTCTAGTAGGTGATCACTAGTACACACAAAAGCTACCACTAGTGATCAAGAGTTCTACCCACGGGATTTAGTCTACACAAGAAGTGGTTCTAACCGACCACACAAGCAATTCTACCCACGGATTTAGTCTACACAATAAGTGGTTCCCTAACCGACCACACAAGCAATTCTACTTTGCAAGAATGTAATCAATGTAATGCAAGAGAGGGTAGGACTTGTTATACCGACGCGTCGAGTCGAGGTTGCCAATCACCAATAAGATGAACAAACAATCACAATCGGCAACACACAAAGGATGATGACCAATCACGGGGAGACAAGATGAACACAAAGATTTATCCCCGGATGTTCACTTGGGCACCGCCAAGCTACGTCACCCGTTGTGTCGACCAACACCTAGATGGTCCTTTGGTGTGATCCTCAAGCCACTTGCCCCGCAAGGCACTTCCCCGCACGGAAACCACATGGCGCCACTCTCAAGTGAGGTACTCAACGACACGCGCAATCCAATAGAGTTACTCTTCGCGATCCCCGCGAGGTGAGCACAAGAACCTCTCACAAATCAACCGGAGGTGGCAAAGAACAATCACCTTCTCTTGCCAACGCCTCCAACAATCTCCAAGCCGGCCAGAGCGGTACTCTCCAAGAGTAACAAGAAATCCACCGGCGAAACCACCCACAAGTGCCACTAGATGCCCTCAAGCAATGCAATGCACTAGGTGATTCACTCAATCTCTCTTAGGATGATCAACCAAGCAAGGGAGAAGAGCGGGAGAGAGTTTCTTAGCTCAAAGAATGCATAAGGGATGAGAAATAGCCAAGAGGCCTCCCCAAGGGCCGGCCACCTTCTATTTATAAGCCCTCAAACAAATGTGACCTAGATTACCCTCTCGGAGGTGAAAGACGCGCGGACGCGACCATGTCCGGGACCGCCGGACGCTGCGTCCGGCGCCCTTCTCGCCCGAAGCCGAAGACGACCGTTGCCTTCAAAAACCTGGATGACATCATGCGTCCGCCGCTCGCGTCTCGGCGCACACCGACGGACGCGTCCGGGCGGCCCCGCGAGGCACTCACCCTTAACTTTCGTGCGAGTCCGGCGCTCCGCCGGACGCGCTTCGGCGTCCGGCGCCTTGCTTTGCGAGTTGCCTCGTCGACGCGAGCCAACACGCGCCGGACGCGTCCGCGCCAAAGCCCCGCGTCCGCCGCGTCCCGGCGCCGTTAAAAACTCCGTTTTCAAACGTCGTCGTGACGCCAACTTCTCAGACATGCTATCCAACAAGTATACCAACTTGATCAACAGAGATAGCAAGATTTCAACCAAAATTTGCATCCGGCGCAATAGAAAATATGCATCCGGCGCAATAGAAAATATGCATCCATTTTTCCCGAAAGCGCCGAAGAGAGGGACCCAAACCCATCTCTACCCTGCAAACCACAGCACGTCCAAACGCCACCTTTGTAAATGTGCCAACACCACCAAGTGTACATCTCCATGTGCTTGTGTGTTAGCTTTTCACAAACATTCCCCAAAGGTTAGGTTAGCTCACTAGGCCCTACATGCAATGCACTTCATGAATTCACCTAGTGGCACCCGTGCGTCGAATAGCCGATAAGACTTCCCTTCTTAATAGTGCGGCTATCGATCCTAAACCACTTACACCCTCTATGGTGTCTTGAGTGCAAAACAAAATGGCCCTATGGTTATCCCTTTGCCTTGAGCCCGTTTTGTTCCTCCAAATTATATGACCCACTTCATATCATCACGTGACCATCACCATCCATCGACCTTGACTTCACTTGCTCTTCACCGTTGCATCGGTCCATTGACGCCAAGTCTTGCTCAAGCTTCACCATCGCATGGTCCTTCGCTTCGAAGCCTCGACTTGCGCTTCACCTTCACAAGCGGTCCATTGAGCCAAGCCTCATCTTGGTCTTCACCATCTTGGTCACATGAGTCAATGTCATCTCTCACATTCAATGAGTTCCACTCATTCCATCATGATCACCTTTATCTAAATCATCCACTTAGATACAAAGGTTAGTCCTAGGTTTCATCAATTAGTCAAAACCAAACTAGGGAGTTTCAACTGTCAAGGCTAAATTCTCAATACTAGTCACCGACAAATTACTTGAAGAATTGAGAGGGGCAACTTCACTAAGTTCGACCTTCATTCAAGTCAAAAAATCTGCTTTTCGTAACCATCATGGACTCTTCAAATTTGTGGTTATGCCTTTTGGACTTTGCAATGTCCCCTCCACCTTCCAAGCACTCATGACTGATATTTTGGGATCTTATCTTCGGAAGTTCGTATTTGTTTTCTTTGGTGACAACTTGATATATAGCAAAACTTGGTTACAGCATCTACAACATATTCAACAGGTTTTCACAACGTTACAGCTCCACGAGTTAACACTAAGCAAAGAGCCTAGCAAATACATGAGAGTAGCGAATTTATTCCCTATTGACGGTTAAGTCTCGTTGAATACCTTCTTGTACTCACAGGTTTGTTCAACCCTTTCAGGTGGAGTTTAGGTTGACTACTTGTGCTTGGAGGATTCTCTCATGGTGGGCTGATGGAGGATCTTCTTTACGCTTCTGCTAGCTATTTTCTTTATGTTTATGTTCTCATGATACTTATGGACTTGTTATATTTCAGTTTATGTTTATTCAACTTATGATCTGGTTTGTAATAAATAAATTTGTGAACTGTGTGATGTATGCAATGGACTAATCTATGTAAAGTTTTGTATCCTTATTGTTGGACCCTTGTATCAAATGTGGTTCCTTCGAGTTATCCCTCATGGTGTGCTCGACAGACTATTGGGTTTAACTTGATCTTTTGGGTACTTAGGGCCAGTTTGGTAGGGATTCACCGCAGTAAAAAGTGAATCTGGATCAGCGATTCACCATGAATCAGATCCACCGTGAATCAAAAATTGACCGTAGTTCCACTGAAACACTGTTTGGCAAAACAACAGACCCAGATTCACGAAATTGAGGTGTTAATGGGAAATGACAAGTTATACCCCTGCGGAACGTTCCACTAGGACACTTGGACCTGCCGGTGTGTTTTTTTAGAAACTTCTTATAATATATATATATATATATATATATATATATATATATATATTAAGAGCCCTGGGCTTCCAATAACTGACAGGAAGCCCCAACCCGACCTCCACCCAGCTGGTCCAACCAGACCAACAGACCAGCCCCCACCGAGCCAGCCGAACGAGCGGCAGTGTCGGATGTGGATGACGCACCCACGTGGCCCCAGCACCCCACCACCCACTTGATAGCTACGCCTCGTCTCAGCGTCGAAGCAATTTCAAATTCATTCAAATTCCGTTTCTCTCTCTCTCTCCCGTCTGCGGCGGCGAGGCGGCTGGCGGACCACCTCGCCCCCACCCTATTTCCGCCGTCGATGGCGCGGACCGCCCGCCCTACTCCGGTGGCGCACGCACGCGTGGCCTCGGGCGAGTGCTCGACCTGCCCTCGGCGTTTGCGCACGACGGCGGCCCGCTGCTCGCGCCGCCACTGCGGCGACCCAGCCCCTGCCCGGACCACGGCGACGTGGGGGAGGACCGGGCCGGCTAACGGCGCGCGCCGGCGCCGGCCAAGGGCGCGCGGGCGTCCCGTGGCCCCGCCACTTCCTCGACCGGCGGTGGATCTGGACGGCGCGGTCCCGACCCTCCACGCGCCCATGGCGGCGGTGGCCCCAACCGTCCCCGAAGCGAGGATTCCTTTCCCCACCGGCGGCGCCTCCCAGGTCCGAGCGAGCGGCAGATCCGGCACCCCGGCGCCCCCTCCGCTCCCTCCCGCGCGCCCTGGCGCGCCCCGGCTCCTCCTCCGCTTCCTTTACGACCCGACGGCGGCGGCGTCGCCCCTTCCCCGGCCTGCGCCTGCGGCGCGCTGCTCCTCCACTCGGTTGCCGCAGGGCCACGACATCGTCACTTCCCCAGCGGGCGGCGCGGTGGCGTGGACCATGGGGAGCGGGCAGCTCGGCGGCGGCCCATCCCCGGGCACCGACGGCGGCACGGCGGCCCCGAGCAACGAAGCGCACGCGACGGCCGCCCTCCCTGATCCGCAGGATCGACGGGCCGTGGATGCATCGCGCCGGGGGGCGAGGACGGCCGCCTCTTCCACCCGGAAGCGCCCTGTGGCCGCGGTGCGTCGAGCCGGTCTTCATCGGCGGCTCCAGCACGTGCGGCGCCCGGCCACACCGTCCACCACGGGAGAGGCGCGGCCACCCCTCCACCACGGGAAGCGCGCGGCTACCCCTCCACCACGGGCGGCGCACGGCCTCTTTTCTCTCAGCAGCGCGCACAGCGGCCCTTCGAGGCGACGAGGACTGCCCCACGCGGACGGTGCCTCACCGGCGGTAGCTGGGTCAGGTCTGCGCCATGGCTTCGTCGACGAAGGCCTCCGACTTCCACTTCCCAATGATCCAAGGTACACCTGTCCGTTTGATTCCATGCGCCCCAGGTTCACCGGCCTGATCTCCCCAATTTGACTGTGTTTCCCTGTGTTTCTATGCCTTGCAGCGGTCTCATCAGGGGATGAGCAAGGACGCCGCTGCCTCCTATGTTGTCTCGATCCATGGCGGCTTGCCCTGTATCCTCAACGACCTGGGGCTCTCCGGTGAGCAGATCGAGGTGACGACGAAATCTCCCCTTGCTGATCCGACCTCCCTTGGGTCGCAGCTGCGTGGTACACTCTATGCAGTTTTATACATGTTCATACACAATTCTATACATGGTTACTATACAATTCTATACATTGTTCTATTTATTGTTTTGGTTGGAGCTGTCATGATTCCGTTACAATAATCCCCCACAGGGGAGGGTATTTCGAGTTCCATATGCACTGTTTGTCTATTTATTATTCGCCCTCAAAGTGAGAGTGTAATGGTTTGGGTTAGGTCTCTAATGGTTTTAGGTAAAATAATCTCTTGAGGGTTTTATTGGATTTTATGCTTCGTGTGTCTATCAATTATAACATCTTTCCAAGTGCCTGCAAAAACATTCTTATGTCAAGTTTACATTCTATCCAAGTACCTGAAAAAACAACTTTACATTCTTCCATGTGCCTTCCAAGCGTGTACTAAAACCTTTTTCTCTGCCTTTTCTCTTTTGCTGTTGCAAGGTTTTATCCGCTTTTTTCCATCGGCGATAGTGGCCGGCACACCATTGGCGAGGTACGTCGGTCGTTTGGATTGACGTCCAATCTTCTCTCATTTTTTTATGCTTCTATGCCTAAGTTTGTATGCTAACTGTTGTTCATGTAATTAATTCCAGCTGCAGAGATGGGAGCAACAGTGTTTCCTTGAATTTTGATTTTTATGTTTTTCGAGCCAACAATGTAAACAACTAAACATTGATCTCTTTTTGTCCTCTGTCGGTTACATATCCTTCCCAGACAGCTGTAGTGGCGACATGACCTCCCCACATTGATTTCTATGCCATGGATGTTCCCCAGATTTTTATGCATAATAGTTTGATCTGTGACATATGTTGATTCTGGTTTTTATGCATTTTTGTGAGAAATCTGCTTTTTGTTAATGCTTTGCTTAATGCTCATAAAAACTTGGTTCAAATTAGCATGTTCAAATTAGAATGATGTAAATTTAATTGCCTTAATATGACTTGAATTTAAATTAGAGCTTAATTTCTGGTTTCATGCTTGGGTAGCTTATTATTTGAATATTAGATATGGACTTTGATAGAGTGAAATCTGACATGAGTAATGTTTTCGCAGTAAATTAGAGTTTGATGCTTTCAGCCTTGCTATGCCTACACTTGAGTTAATTTTATATCCCTGAACTGACTTTTTATGCTTCCCTGAACTGACTTTTATGCTTCATTTGCCAAATTTTTATGCAGCAAATGAAGAGCTTGCCATGCGGCCCCGCAAAGGGCCTCCTCCCGAGCTTGACCCTTTCCTTCCATCTCTCTATCAAGCAAGTGAGAATGGCAGTTCCTTCCCCACCGTGGGTTTTACTTGGTTCCTTCAGTTCACTGCATCTTGCTCTCTAGTCTCACCACTTTGTTTTCTCTGTCCATCCACATCGGCGGAGTCCTTCATGGTTTGATGTGACTAGAAGTTTTTATGCACATTGCAGAATGCTCAGATGATTGAATAATCCACTTTTAGAAGTGTATGAATTGATAGAACACTTGACATAATTTTCAAATTCGAGAGGTGTATGCAAACTATGATTACTATGTTTGCATGCATAATTTTCTAGTATTTGACATTGTGTATTTTTGGGCCAGCAAAGTTGAGGAGCCTACTGGAGGACAGACCAATGCCACATGATGATGAGCTTCTAGGAGAAGAGGACCGATGCATAATTTTTTGCTATGGTAAGGAATATGGTGATACATTTTAAATTTTTCATTCATACCAAAATAGCTTTTATGCTTCCTGTGATGTGTTGACACGCATGGTGCGCATGGTGAGCATTTGCTTGGTAGTTGTAGAGGTTGTTCACTATGACAAGTAGGTGTGTGGAGGGTTTATGTGTTTTGCGCTATGCTTGATGGCTGCAAGGGCAACCCAAATTCAATTGAAAATTTATAATTTTGCGCTATATTTTTACAATAACTTGGGATTGATATGCATGCTGCCTGCCCTAAGCAAATCAAGGTGCTAATGCATGTGGATTGCTTGAACAATAATGGATGTGGAAGTGCACAATTGTTCCTAGTTTTTTATGCATGCCTTGTAATACCTTATATGCTTCCTGCTTGTTAGCACAGAGATCAGTTCATGGCCATGAGTTGAAAGGTTGTTTAAAAAACTGTAAGCGCCCCCATTTTGGTTGTATTCATTCTACAACAAGTTTTATATGCATTGTTTCTGACATTTTCTTTGCACTGTGACACAATTATATACATTGTTAGAGTACATTTATATCCTTGTTTGAGCAGTTTCTATGCACTTTTATGCATGCTGGAGATCTGTGCGCTGCCACAATTTTATGCATTGTTAGAACACATCGATGTACATTGTTAGAACAATTTTGGATGCATGTGCACTGTCATACAATTTCATACATTGTTAGAGTACTCTTCTATTCATTTCACAAAACATATTTTTATGCCTCGTTTAAACATGTTTCTATACCTTTTTTTTACCACTACAAGGTTCTTGTGCCTCTTAAAACATGTTTGTATGCATGGCTCTCAGTAACTGATTATTGTGTTTGATCTTGTAGGAACTGGAGGAGTGTGGATTGATCTTTGCGGGCGATCATGTGACATGCCCCACGCGTACGGTGCTCCTCGGCGGCATCTTCAGCGATTGTGAAGGCCTGCTCCCAGGCCGTGGCCTCGTCTCCAACCTACAACGCACCACACACATAGCATCTTATGCATTTTTAGAATACTGTCATAGGCATTGTTGGAATACTTTCGAAGAACCTCCAATGTAATTAGTGGCTCTAAGGTTCCTGTGCTTACTAAAGAACCTCCAATGAAAACTTTATGCGATGTGTGCACTTTATATACTCCATCTGCACATTTGTGTACTATCTGCTAAAAGGGATCAATGTATCAAGTCGCCCTTCAAGTGCAATAATTCAAATTTCAAATTTGGAATAAGAGAGTGTCTTCCATGTTTCTATTTGGTCTCAAATGCCCTCTTTCAATTTTTAAACATAGAAATCAAGATTACTGGAGTGATTTTTACGCAGCCACAAAATAAATTTTTCTTCATCCGTATCCCTAATTTCTATGCAACGTGGGCACCAGTGACAAAATGCATCCAATTGACCATCCCCTGGCTTCAAATTTTAAAATTATCAAAATATTTTTTTATCCATTCAACCAAAAACTTCTGTGCAACGTCGATGCCAAAAACTTTTGTACGCATTTTGACCAGTGACCATATGCATCCAATCGACCATCATGTGGTATGATTCAAATTTATGAATTTCAAAAAAATTAAAAATATATTAAAATGGACCATGAATCGTGCACAAAAATGTCAGAAGTTCAATGGTGAAAACCGTTTTTTGAATCGGATGCTTCCTTGAAGAATTATGGTGAAAAAAGGAAGAGATCAAATTAGATTCGTGCTTGCATGCATCGTCAAAAGGCGTGTCGGGGCATGTGCCAAAGTGCGTCAGTCGTGTCTCATTGAAAGTCCAAACCGCGGAGTGATTTTTATGCGGCATCAACTGGTTTTAATTCACTTAACCACTGGTTTATATGCATGGTCGCCACAAAAATGCTTGTACGCAGGTTTGATCGGAGGAAATTTTACGCGTTCGTTCTGCTGGATCGGGAGGGCCCTCCACTCGCGCGTCGGCTCTGAACCCATGTGCGCGCGTCAGCACTGGATTGGGATGGCTAAGAGGTTGGCTCGGCTCTCCATAGGGCTTCCAATAGTTCGACTTATATATATATATATATATATATATATATATATATATATATATATATATATATATATATATATATATATATATATATATATATATATATATATATATATATATATATATATATATATATATATATATATATATATATATATACGTGTACATGCTCGGGATGAACTCACTGCCGTATTACTTTTCGTTTTGGTAATTCTCCCGATTTCCTGCGCCTATAAAATCAGCCAACCACACTGTTCAAGAAAGCAAGCGATCCAGCGGCACACGGCTGCACGGTTGGTTTC
>JAENPR010001167.1:0-203956 GCA_018135685.1 Themeda triandra
AGGGTTTTCCAATGATTACTAGAAGTCATATTTGTAATGCTTTTCGCAAAGTGGAGCTTTAACAAAGTTTGTAGAGAAAATTATTTGGAGAAACTTTTGTTTTGACTCCAAGTCATGAAAATGTGTTTAAGGGCTTCAAAAATGGCAAAAACAGATTTATTCTTTTCTAAAAATAATTTTTAAATGTATTTTTGTGACCCAAATTCCCATTTTCAAATCTAGGCCAAATTAGCAAAAACTTCCAACATGAAAGTTATTCCTCTCATCATTTTGAGAAACTTTCATTTTTGGAGTATTTTGAAATTCGCAATATTTTGCAAAATATGGGTCAAACTTTCGTCACTTTTTGACTTGAGCGGACCCACCCTGGGCCCCACTTGTCATCACTCACCGCTGCCCCTCTGCTTCCCCTCTCTGCCTCGCGATTCGTAGCGACAAAGCACGCGCCGCCGCTGCACTCGCCTCGCGCGCCACGCCGCCGCCCGATGCCGCCGCTGAGCCCGCTCGGCCGAGCACGCCCGTCCTTTCGCCGCCGGCCCCGCGCCGCGCCCGCATCGCACCGAGCCGTTGCCGACCGCACGCCACGCGCCGACAAACAAATGCGCTAAAACGCTCCACGACGACACATCGGCACATACACGAGGTACTCGAGCACCCACGCCGCCCGCCCGCCCGATTTTCCCGTTTTTCCCCTCGCCGAGAGACACCGGCGCGAGTGCCATTGCCGCCGCACGCCTCCGCTGTCCCCGCGCCCGTGACTCCCTCTCGGTCCGACCTGGAAGCCAACCAGCGATAAAACACTCGCCTCACCCACTCAGACACTCGCCCCGCTTCAATTCCCCTTCCTCCTCACCACAGCGCTCCCGCGCAAGTTCGCCATGGCCGGATGAGCTCGGGAGCATCATCGTCGCGCCGCGTCTACACTCCTCCTCGGCCTCTGCACGCGCCACCATCGGCTTCGCCACCTCCTGCCGCCCCCTCGACGGCTCCTCGCCGAGGTCAAGCGCTGCCGGTGTGACCTGTCGCTGTGCCGCTCCACCACCGGCCCGCGTGTGTGGCTTGCATCGCGGGCAACCGCGAGCCAATATGGGGCCACCGTGGGCGCGCGAGGCACTCCTGGTGCTCCGCCGCCCCTCAGCGCCACCGGTGAGCCGCTCCACCGGCCGGAATCGCGAGCGCCGTCGTCGTCCTCTGTTTTCCCATCTCGAGGACCTGTGTTTTAGAATTCAAAGAAAGGTGAGGTCCTTGGTGCAAAGTGGCAAGACACAGGGAAATCACAGATCTAGCCTTCTGTAAATCCGGGAAACCTGAGGGACCTATTTGCAAAAGTAACATTCCATGTGCCGCTGACGTTCGGGACCCAGGGTGACGTCATGCTAACGTCATCGCTGACGTCATCAGTCCCAGATCTGGGTACAGTCGCTGGGTGTACCTAGCGGTAGAGCGCCTCTGGGTACACTCTGGGTGCACATAGCAATTTAGGGGCCGATTTTCAGAAAAATGGTTTTTAGCAGATTTGGATAAAATGTTTTGAAAAATCATATCTAGAGCTAGGAGTGTCCAAATTAGGAGATCTTGGTCTTGTTGTAAAGCTTGTGAAGTGTATTATCTAGAAAAAATATAATATTTCCTGTTTGAGCAACTTTTCTATATAGTTTTATTTAAAGTTTGGCAATTGGATTAAATATTGTTTATCTTGGTAAATGCATAGATAATTCTAGGAAGCTCAGAAAAATATGATTTTGGTCTTGTTGGTCTTGTTTTGAGATGCTCTATCTATGGTGAAAATATCACATGCATATTTAGTGTAATTTTATACAGTTGTAGTTTAATCTTGATTTATGAGCAAGAGAGGAATTAATTCATAAATCAATTATAGGCATGTGATCTGAGTTTGATAATTTTTGTGGGCTCATTGTATACCAATGTGCAGCCCCTGATTCTATGATATGCTTGGTTTGCATGATTTGGTAGTGTAAAGTATTTTTAGGTGACCCTCTGCCAGGTCACTTGTCATTTTTGTGTAGGGCAGTTGGTGCATCCAAATAGGTTGAAATTTGGATGATGATATTTTTGTGACATGTGTTACCTACTGTAATTTTTGTAGGATTTTAGAAGTAGCCAATCATGGTGCTCCTGTTCAACTCTTGGATGCTCAAATTAGGGGTTAAGTCCATTGATGCTAGGCTAATCTAATTATAAGTTAGGTTTCTGGTTAACTTGCCTAAAGATGATAGTTAGTGTGTTAGCTTGACCATCTACTGTTAAAATTTCATGGTCATTGCATGAATAGTTTAAGAGTTATGGGTGTGACAAGATGGTCACCAGGGCTGTTTTAGTGGCTGTTTTTTCCAGAATCAGTCCTGATGTTCTGAGTTTTAGGTGTAGTTAACCTGGGAATCAGTTTGTGATGTCTTCATATGTTTGATGGAGAATTTCATAAACTTTCCAGAATGTCTTCATTCATATCCATAGGGTCTATGGTTATTTATTTACGATTTACTTACTGATCTGTTAGTTATATGGTTAGGACTGGTATTGATGCTTGAATAAGTGATGTTGTGTGCTAGGCTTATTGTCAGGTGTTCAAGGTGATTAGTGGTATGGTGGGTGGTTAAGTAGTATACTAGGATTACATTGTTGTAGTAGAAAATGTAGTAGATGACATGTGCTTATGGTACACGTTCTTGGATGATGTTGACTACCTTGTAGAAAAAATAAGCAAAGCACGCATTCGCATGATCATACCATGTGTATTCTTAGTATTCATACATGCACCCGCATCATACAGGATCGCTAGGAGAACAGAACGTGACGTGGGATAAGGATCCAAAGGAGGAGTCACCAAGGGGAACCACGGCACGTGAGGTGATCGAGGACCAGGAACCAGACGTGGAGTGATCAAGTGCTGGGAGCTTCAACATTGATCGTATTAGGAAGGCAAGCCCCGGAGCATTTCTCCTACGGTTTGCAAAATGATTTACTTTGCATCCTTTATTGTTTATGATGCATTAAGTTTATAGGCGTTACTTGGAACCGTTACTGCATTATGAGTACCTTGATCCACCTGAATACTGTTACCCTATTAAGTTCAGGATCGCGCTTATGCTTAGCACTGCTTAACTAGATCGGTAGAAGACGGGTGATTGACCCTCATCCGCGAGGTAGGTGGTTACTACCCTATGGTTGAGGAAAAGGAAGTTGGTTTAGAGAACATAACCATGTGGCCTTGTTAAATCATGACTAGTCGGAGTTTGTGGTGTGTTAGACCACGGAAACTCCGGCGATGTCACTTAAGGGACTATGGCTTTGTACGTCCTCGGATCATGTTGAACAATGCCTCACGAGATAGCCGGAAGGATGCGATCATCCGACCGCGAAGCCTTGAGGATGTTTGTGCCGGAATTTCAGCAGAGTTGAGTGTATTGCCCACAGGCGCGGTATTAAAGCCAGTGGCCGGTCGCGCCGGAGGTACCTGGTAGCCGGGCATGCCCTGGTGTAATCGTATTTGCTGAAATCCGCGATTCCACCCGAGTAGACCAAGGTGATCTAATCGACTCCGCCGGGAGGCGTGTGGTTTGTGTGAGGAATACTCGCCAGCTGGTTTGCAATCGATTATAATCGCCATCGTTCCTGGACAGTGAACACTTGACCGAGCAAAGCAAGACTGCCGCAAATCATTGTGAAAAATAGGATGGTTATGGTTTGATATTGTTGATGCTGGTATGCTCAACCCGAAGGATAAGATAGTGTTGTTTGCTCATACCCTCGGAGTGGAGTAGTACAGTGCTAATCTAGTGATGTCGGATCCAACCTAAAAGATGATAAGCTAGAGAGTCCTTTATCAATAAATGATTATTTAATAAGCTCATCTTTTATCGCAAGTTTAAATGAGTCACTATCCCACTTATAAAGCCTTGCATACTCCTTGGTGTCACTTTATTTTTGGTTGATGACGGGTAAGTCTAGTGAGTACCTTCTTGTACTCAGGGGTTTTATTCCCACTTGTTGCTGATCATAAGACCTTTTCTTGTGGCAACAAGATGGACCAGTATCCCACTACGGGAGGATTAGACCTTGGGCAAGGTCATCTCTTATATCTCATTCCTCCATGCTTTTGCCGGATTTGATGATGGGCCAGGCACTATTTTTAACTAAGTGTGCGTTTGTAAAACAACACTTTATTTTGCTTCCGCAGTTTGGTTTTCAACTTGGCAATGTAATAACTATTTCAAAAACTCCAATGTAATCAATTACTTGTGAACTTATGTATTACTATGAACGGTTTTATGTTGAACTTAATTCGATTAGGGGTTTTGTATTGTGGAAAGTTTTGAAATCCTTCATGGTTTCACGGACTACCGGGTTGATATAAGCGTCATGTGCTAATTAGGTTGCTTAGGCGACATCATTAGTATATTATGTTTATATTAATTGGTCGGTTCTATTACGTTGTTTAGAATTCCTCATTTTCTTTTCTCTCGGGTCTATATTCACTTCGGGGATAAATGGTGTTTCTTCAAAATTGACCGGTTAATCCTTTATGGATTAGTTCCTTCAAAGATGTTCTCATTCTACTACATGAGAGATTATTAAGTGATATACACAAATGAGATAGTGTTATTCACTATAAAGTCATTCGATGACTATTCTTTCAAGGATATACTCTTCCAGAGTATTTAATATTCATTCATGAATATATTGTACCTTAGACTTTATAATACTTGTATGAGATTTAATTTTCATATGTTGTGATTTATATTCTTCAGAAATTATATAGATTTTCATAATCCACAAACTAACTGTATATTCCATATTTATTCAATTTTATTTGCCGAGATATAGCAGAACATTTATTTCTTCTTAGTAGGAGATTCATCCTCAATTGCATTTCTTCATCGACCCGATATAATCGCTACAAGCGATTTTGCCATGGACTTTGTTTCCGGATCCGCATTCTCATAAGAGAAACATTTGCAATTATAGAGGTAGCGTTGTCGACAACTATTATTTTCTCCCAATATTCTCATAATATGAGATTATTGCCGTCTCTTTGTTATTTCCCAAAAACAAGAGATACTTTATTGTTCGCATATCCAACACTAATGATGTGTGCACTTAGTGTGTTGGATTCCATCTTCACGATGATCCTCTTCGTGAGGTGCTCAACCTTATTCATGAGGTGTTCTCTTCATGAGAATGGAGGAGTTTTATTTTATTTCTATTCAATAAGTATACATTAAAACTATAATCCATAGGCGTCCCCATAGATTGTAGCTTGATAGTATACAATAATTAGTTTACTATTAGTAAACAAAACTTCTCGTTTATAACTTCAAGTTACTCCTCTCATTTCAATATCGGCATATCTTTGCGCTTCATGCTTCACAAGAGCAATAGTCAAACTAATAGTTGACTTAGTGTGTGATAATATTCCCGCTTCAAGCTTCAAGGAATATTTCAGTTTCCTTCTTCGCGGAAATAATATTTGGCATTTAAATAGGCTTTCTCTCCCCTAATGCCAATATTAGATCTTTAATAGCATACTTCAAAATAATCCCCTATGATGGGCTTACAATATTCATATTCATGTATCTCCAAGTACAAACGGAGGCCCATTTATGTATGCTATGATGAAATTTATGGGAAATATTCACACACATATTTAAACATGGGGTTATTCTATATTATATGCAGTGAGCTAGAATACACATAGTGCACGAATGTTCAACATTCCTTTAAACTCAGGGATGTTCTCCCCTGATGTGCACATAGTATAGTGTAGAACAAACTATTTCATTGTCTAGCTTCTTTATTATTTAGCCAAAATAATTGATCCAAGTACTCATACATTAAAAACAAATAGACTATATATATCAAATATATAAAATACACAACATCCAATTCACATGGAATTTCTTCTAGAATTTTCTAATTGCCATTAATGCAAAATTCTCTTGAAGCCTTTTCTTCATGAATCCCAAATCATCATAACTATCTTATCCACCATCATCCACAATTATTCATTCAATCAATTGAGTTAGTCTCCATTGAGCAAACATATTAACTTACTCCCCCTGATTTTAGGCTACATGGCCATAGACCAATCTTTTGCTTATGCATGCAATGCATTGAAAGCAACATATTTCTTAGTTCAACAAGAACCATTGGACATAGCGTGCTAGCTAGTCAATTTAATTATAGGGGGTGTAAATATAGCTACTAGCTACAACTATAGCTTCTATGCTAATATTCATGCAAAAAGTGTAGATAGTTTATCTCAATGAGAGAATAAAATAGTAATACACTTGTATGTGTATAATATGGAATGTTGGTATTCGGTCCAACGTAGTAGATAACAATAAAAATGCGAAGCTACAAGCTTACTTGCAATTAGTGCAGTAGAGAAAGTTAACTCGGCCGGAAGGGACACGGATAAAACTTCAAGTCTTGATACATGCACTTAAAGATAGATTTAGGAAGGCTATGCCATTAAATATATATTATCCATATTTTCTTATGCCTTTACCCAAAAATTCTCCCCGTTTCCATGCCATAGTTATTTCAAGCTGTAATATACTTATTGCATCATCTATGAATAATTGCTTCTAATGCTTCATAGAATCCAATCATACTTCTAGTATTCATTGGTTATGGCATAAAATTCACATACATAGGGTAGAACAAAACTTCTAGTTTTCAGGCTAAAAATATTAAATACTTAGTTTTAGGATTATACTATTTCTTGGCTAAATTTGTCCTTCTAGGAGTAATTCATATGCCAATATAGTCCAATTGTTCATGTGCTTCTAGGAAATTCAGTTTCCATTCTACATATATGGTAGTGGTGCACAAAGAACTAACCTTCGTGGTTAACTAAGACTTTATGGATAAAATAATGTAAATTATTTAAATAGACAATATAGACAATTGTTTATATGTGAAACATATAAATCTAATTTATTCCATGAGAAATTATCACATGTTACTTCATGTAACAATTGCAACTAAGAATATTAAATATTTCATATTAGTCTTCAAGCTAATGAATTAACCATTAATCACTTAATTCAACGGGAATTAAAACTTAATGCACCATTGCCACTACTATTAATGCTTCAGGATATGAATTCAAAAGAAACAAATCTATAAGCACATGATTTAAGTTCTTTAAAAGTTCTCATATGTCTTAGCTTCAAGCGCTTGACATTTAGTAGCTTCATGCTTGCTCGATCTCCTTCTAGGAGTATGATATATGCAAATCACATATTCAAAGTTATTACAATTGATAATATCCTGGTTTATAAAGCTGTCTAAAAATTTAACTCAATTTTTATGTTGAGTAATGGTAAATATAAATACTTCATGTATTATATTGCTGTGATATTCTATACACAAGAGACATTTCTTCGAGAATATTTTCTTTAAAATCTTATTTACCATCTTGTCTTCTAGACATTCAGCATAAAGCTTCAAGCTATTATTTTGAGCAGCATTATATCTCAATTTATAGGCATACAAGTTTGAAAAATTCAACTTTCAATGCAACATTTATAATTATAATTTGGGATTTTACTCATACAAAGTGAGTCCCACAATGCCTTAATTTGTTTCTTCTCATGGCCATATAGTCATTCTAGAGAGTAATTAGAAATTACAATGCTTAAGTCTACTGTTCGATGACAAGTAGAATATCCTTCTAGGATTTAATAATGACCATAACAAATAATTGTGCCATTCAAGGCAAGTCCAGGATATTATTTCTTTATGAAGGTATGCATATATTATAGATAAATCATGTGCATATAGGTTTACTACATGTAAACAAGTAGTAAGGTGCAAAAAGACAGTGAACGGTTATTCAAAGTATTTCTAGAATTTTCAGAACTAATACCAAGAATTTGTTCATCCTAAAATTCATTATGCTAGGGAAAAAGAATTATACAAAAGTATTCCAATGGAAAAAAAATCAATCCTATTGAAATATATACTGTTCATATACTTGTACTACATGTACAGAAAAAAAATATGTACTTCATGTACACCATACAAGGTTGTGGCAACCTGTGATATGTCTGTACGAGCAGCTGCGAGCTTGCATATATGTGACGGTGACGAGATGCATGCTAGCATCAATTTACTAAATTCACTAATTTCACCGTACATAGACTAGTTAGGTATTGAAACTACAGGTTTCTAAATCAATATCTACAGCTGCCAGCTGCTTGATGTATAATAATAGATAGATGATCAACGTGACCAATCTACTATATATATACTAGTCCGTTCTAGATAATATCAATGCAGCTTCATGCCGCTATTAATGAAAACATGCATATTGTTGGTTTATGGTTAATTATTCAGAAAACTGCTGTAAAAACTGAAATTTCCAAAGAATGAAAACATGCTCGTTCCACAATCAGTATAGGACTTATTCTACGAGAATATACAAGATTTATATATAAAATCTGCAAGATTTTAATGAGTCCTTTCTCAATATGTGGACTTCACAGATTATCCTTTATACCGCTCGTCCCGTTTTCACCAATAATCCTTTTCTATTTCTTTTTCACCAGACTCTTGATACCTGCTTGGTCTTTTCCACGAAAAGTTTCGTTGTCAGAACAGGGTGGGACAAAAACTTTTGTAGTGGTGCAAGTGATCGGTACGGTGCTGGCGTGCACGCCGTGCAACATATGCAATCTGCTAGACGCGCAGGATGTTGCAGCACCTTCGAGGTGTCCGTATGTACTGCGGTTTGCGGGTTATGAACAGGCGGTGACCGTGTACCGCGTCGTGGCGTGCAAGCCAAATGCGGAGACGTGTGGACGGGGGACGGAGGCATGCAAGCCGTGACATCGATCTCCAATTCCGTGGACCCAGTACATACAGGTGCAGATGGAGAGATCTGGCCAAAAATAATTGGGTGCGCGTGCATGCACAGGTGCTCGTGGGTCGTGGCCATGCTCATGCGGGAGCGTTGCTTGGCGAGCTTTGCCGACTTCAAGCCAGGAACAAGGTGTTGCCTCTGTGATTTTTCTTTTTAAACCCATAGATGTTATTAAACTATTTATGCATGTATATACTTCGAGTATATGTATTTCACGTACAAACATCTACGTACTGCGTGTACGGTAAAAAAGGACAAAGAAAATAAAATTGCCCAACTAGAGGGTCAAGATAAACGTGATCTGCAAGATCCGATTTATTCGTACCTTGTTGAGGATGCCAATTTGATCTACCTCACGTGCCGCGTAGGGCAGTGGTTAGTAGATACATACCGCGTAGGGCGTTTGGCATTGTCGTAGACCTGCCTGCTTGACATTACATGTTGACGCAGTGCAGATTCGATGCAGGTAGAGGTAGCAGATCCGTTCCGCTAACAACGCCAGGTTGTCGATGTCGTCGAAGTAGTCGCTAATATCAGTGATTACAACATAGAGCTCCCACGTATATAGTCCTGTCAAGGTCTAAGAGTTTCGGTAAGAGCCCACATATAAACGGACTAGGATTAGAATTCTTCCTTCTCCTTTCCTTCTAGGATAGAGTCCTTATGTTTTACAATAAATCTATCTATTAATCTCCAGAGGCTGCAGATTTCCCAAAACAGCATATCCGGGGTCATCCCATCACATATTGGAAATTTGGTAGGTCTTGAGGTGCTTGATTTTGAAAACAACTTACTCACTGGGGTCATTCCTGAAAGCATCGGGAAGCTTACACGACTGCAGCAGCTAGGCTTCAGTTCAAACTACCTCTCAGGACATCTACCATCCTCCATCGGAAACCTTTCTAGCCTACTTGAACTTTATGCAGGCAACTGTAACGCCCCAGAGTCTAAACGGCTTAGATTCACTCTGCACGCTGAGCGAAACACACCTGGCACACCATCCCACTTAAGCTTTCGTTCTCGCTTCACTTAAAAGGACTAACCTGGGGATGGTGGGATGGACTCTAGAAGCCTTATATGTTGGTCTATCCCACCTTTAACAACCAAGGTGGGACTAAACTCTCCACAACATCTCATTAACACACATGGGCCACTACGGGCCAAATGGGCCGGGTGTGACATTTGGGTTCTTCATTTTTTTTGACACGAGGACCATTCCCCATTTTCATTATCACTTACGGAAATACGTTGTTTAGAATTCCAGGGAAGCATAGCACAAGAGCAGAGCAGAATAAAAGGGAGAAAACCCCTACAAAAGCTATCATCTACCCCAATTTCCTCATCGACTACTCAGCAAATGAACAGCGCACAGCCACCCAACAAGGAGTTTTTACGGAGAATTTTCCCTAAAATTTTTGGAGACTTCGAAATATTTTTCGTTGCTTAAAAATCAATTCTGTACTTTTCTAGAATTAATTTATCCATGAAATTAGTTAATTTCGAAAATAATAAAATCCCTCAATTTTTCTAATGCTCAAAGGCCCTAGTTTTTATTTACTAATGGGCTTTAATCATTATTAGGCCTATTAGTAAAGGTGGAGGGTGCGACATTAATTAGTACCATATTGCTAATTGATGAAGATGTGTATAATTATTCTCCCTATATATACGTATCGACCCCTTCGCCAATGCATATCAAAACTATCGTGGGGAGCCCTTGGTTTGGGAATTCCTACGGTGGTGAATTAGATTTTTGTTTTTTCTACGACTACGATGTCGTCTCCAACATCTCGGCCGGACGTACGCCGTCATCATTTTTGGTGCCCAATTTGCTGCTGGGTACCTCATCCATCATTCGAGGTGAGAATATTGTCACGTTTCCTATCCTTTCTGGTATTCTGTTTTAGAACTCACCTATATATCCCATGCCTTGTAACACCATCGCTTAGCTTCCTTCTCTGTCTGTTGCATGTCTACGGGTGCGCCATCCAGCTCCCTGTTACCCGTATTTGCCGTGCATTTGTGACCTGCAAGCAGCCGAGGTGTTTGCAAATCGCCACCACCATTCCATGTTGCCTACACGTGCTGCTTGTAAGCTCCCATGGATGTCTGCCGATGTACATCCACCATGCCAAGGAAGCCAGAATCAACGAAGCCATATGTTTCATCTTGTCCTCGATCGAGAAGCATCTTTGCCAGCTGCTGTCCCTCTTGCTCGTTGAGCAAGCCAAGCTCATGTCTCTATCATCGCCATACCATGCAGCTCCTGATGGGAGGCAAATCCACCAGCGCCAATCACCTAAACAACAAGAAGTCATCATCGAGGATTTCATCAGAACCACCAACGTGAGCCTCTATCACTTTGCTTTTTAGTTCTTTTCTTCTCTTTGTCTTAAATTATCCATAGCACCTTTACCATCATGATGAAGCGTCCTTGGCTGTCTTGAGATCATGCAAGCTCTCTGTTCACATACGTGATATACATGTTGAATATCTATCAATGTCCTAGTCGCCGATCTATCGTTGGAGGAGCCCGCTTGTGAAACACGATCTCGCCGCTCTCTGCTTCGAGCGTCGACATCTTTGTTCGTCGGCTAACCTCGGTGACGGCCTCGCCACAGCCATATCCATGGTCCAGCCGGCCACTAGAGGAACAAGATTGACATATATACCAGCACTTGGTAAATCTCGTAATCCTTTTGTTGATTTGCTAGTGCCGGCGACATTCCTGTTCCTCATCACTTATTTGTCTACCGACAGCTTCTATAAATCTTGCCGTGACCAGCAGGCGACAAGGCAATAGCTTTGCATGTGCATCTCGACCTCGTCCTTGCATCACCAAGGCTCCACGGTTCAGCTTGTGCCTGGCCGGCCGGACACAACTTGTGTGGCCATTCGGCGAGTCATGCCGCCGTCTCCTGCTCAGCCTACCATCCTCTATTTTCTGTTGATGGTGAGCACCTTTTTGTTCACGTTGTATCTTCCGCATCTATGCTACATTCTAGCAACGAGGTTTAACGTGATACGTGCTTGTGTGGTGTTGCCCAGTTGCTATCTTCTGCGAGTAGAAGGAAGATGCAAAACCGAAGACTGAAGGATTTCTTGGAGCAAGTTGCTTTGGGTGCAAAGCAAGTTTAAGGCAAGTATAGCTTGGGTTTTCTTTCTATAACCATGGTCTAGTAAGCTTGACTAATGAATATGTGGTAAACATAAAAGATGAATGTAATCCTTCGGCAAAAGCTGGGACTTAACGTGCCGCTATGAGGGCTATATGGCTCTGGCTCTAGCGCATTCAAGAAGAGGGAGGGCCGAATTGGGTATAGGGTTTTCTCTGTCCTATGTGTATAGCTGGGAAAGAATGTGCCATTTGGAAGAGGGGTTCTATATCCGATGACTAAGCAACCCTTGCTTGTTAGACGAACTTTTGGGTGGCTTTATAGTGAGACCCTGCCTACTCACCTGGAAGTGTTTAGAGGAGTCGCGACCTCGGGCAAATGGGAATCATGACTCACAGGGAAAGGGTACATCTCTACACAGAGTTAAATCGATATATCGTCCGTGCCCACGGACAGGGCGGCCTGGAAAACTCAAGGAATTTTATATGTTCATTTAAATTGTTTATTTGTAATTCATCATTCAGTTCACTTGATCATGAGGTTATGGGATTACACTTGTTGTTATACTTGTGGAGTTCGACATGGACTCACTCTTGCTGTTCCCCCACACCTCAGGAGAAGCTTAGGCTTGTTGTCAACCAGTTAGTTGGATCCCGTGGAGTGGAGTCTACACTGAAGACCGGAGTGTCTTTCCATTGATTGCTACCTAAGGGTATATCTCTTTAATATTATGTACATATTTTTTAAGCATTGTTTACTGATACAACCTTTACTTGTAGCTATCTGTGAGATTTGTCTTCAGAGACTCACATATGGTGTATATCTGGTTTTGTTCTTAAAACCGGGTATTGCAGCAACAACAGCTTTCAGGGGCCAATTCCACCAAGCATTGGAAACTTGAGCGAACTTTTGGCCCTTAATCTACAAAAGAACAGCCTTACTGGATTGATTCCTTACGAAATTATGGAGCTGCCATCGATCTCAATGTTTCTCGATCTATCCAACAACATGCTGGAGGGACCAGACCACTTCCATTAGAGGTCGGTAGTTTGGTCCATCTCGGACAGCTCATCCTATCAGGAAACAATTTGTCAGGTGAGATACCGGATACTATTAGCAACTGCAGGGTCATGGAGTTCCTCATAATGGATGACAATTCATTCCAAGGAAGCATACCTGCTACGTTCAAGAACATGGTAGGCTTGACTGTACTTAATTTGATGGATAACAAACTGAATGGAAGCATCCCCGGCAACCTAGCTACCCTTACCAACCTACAATAGTTGTATCTTGGCCACAACAATTTATCCGGAACAATCCCAGAGCTTTTAGGCAATTCAACATTGCTGCTTCGCCTAGATCTATCCTACAACAATTTGCGAGGTGAAGTACCAAAAGGAGGAGTTTTCAACAATCTGTCCGGACTATCAATTGTTGGTAATAATGCATTATGCGGGGGATACCACAGCTCCACCTGCCAAAATGCCCAAGCTCTTATGCACGAAAGAATAGGAAAGGCATACCCAAGTTTCTTAGAATAGCAATCCCAACAATCGGGAGTCTCATCTTACTTTTTCTGGTTTGGGCTGGATTTCACCACAGGAAGTCCAAGACAACACCGAAGAAAGATTTGCTACCACAATTTTCAGAGATAGAGATTCCATTAGTTCCATACAATGATATATTGAAAGGAACAGATGGATTTTCTAAAGCAAATGTGCTTGGAAAGGGAAGATATAGTACAGTATATAAGGGCACACTAGAAAATCAAGACATTGTCGTCGCTGTTAAGGTGTTTAATGTCCAACAATCAGGATCCTACAAAAATTTTCAGATTGAATGTGAGGCACTAAGAAGAGTGAGACACCGATGCCTTGTAAAGATCATTACATGTTGTTCTAGCATCAACCACCAGGGTCAAGACTTTAGAGCACTTGTCTTTGAGTTCATGGCTAATGGCAGCTTAGATAGATGGATGCACTCAAATTTAGAAGACCAAAATGGACAAGGAGCACTCAGTCTATCACAGAGATTGGATATCGCTGTGGACATTGTGGATGCTTTGGACTATCTTCACAATGGTTGCCAGCCAACAATCATCCATTGCGATCTCAAGCCAAGTAATATTCTTCTCAATCAGGACATGAGAGCTCGTGTTGGAGATTTTGGCATTGTGAGTTCTAGATGATGCACTAAGCAAAGATTCTGTGAATTCCAGTAGCACTATGGGAATAAGAGGTTCCATTGGATATATTGCTCCATTTAACTGAAGTTATTTAGTTTCATGCTTCAAATAATAGCATTTATCCCTATTAGCTAATCAATATGTGTTGCCGCATGGGTTAATAATTGTTTAAAAATAAGCTAGAATTTCATGATAACTGGGTTAGAGCTCAATCAAATTTCTTATATTTGATCTTTCCCATTGCTCATATGTTTGCCTTTAGTTTGAATCTTAGCTTGTCCTATGCATTGGACATGGAAACTGGCATATTCAATGCTTTCCTCAAACATGACTATCTTTTGTATTGTGACACACATCATGCAAATAGATTCAGACTCTGGATTACTTTAAATGTTTATAATAATAGTACATGTGGGTACTTCAGAAGCAAATAATGGTTACTATACGTATTGTTTCATGAGATGAGGATGCAGGGTTATTTTAAGTTAGTTTTTGCAATGTCATATGTTGGTAATTTAAATATACAAGATTGAAAAGGCCATTTGAGAATGTTTTTATAATGGCCGAGGTGTGCATATTATCACCATTGATAATTTTAGTATACTGAATTGATGGAGGATGCCTTTTAATTTTTTGAACATCTCAAATTTATGTTTAGTTATGGCCTGTCTTGTGAGCACTAGTGCGGAGGCTCCAATAGGATTATCTAATTACTAATAGTAAGATGCACATAAAGTAGTTTCTGAGTTTTATATGTATATACCTATGTATCCTCATATTTCATTCTATTGTAGAATATGGAGAAGGGCTTGCAGTGTCAACTTCTGGAGATGTGTTTAGTCTTGGCATCACTTTGATCGAGATGTTCACAGGAAAGAGCCCGACAGATGATATGTTTAGAGATGGGATGAGCTTGCATTATTATGCCGAGGCAGCTCTTCCTCACAGGATTATGGAGATAGCAGATTCCAACATCTTGCTGCATGATGGAGTAAACAATAGCAATGATACAAGTCATATAACAAGAACCACTCCGGTGAATCACCTCACCGGAGCTAACACCACTCCGGTGAGAATAAAAAATCGTAATGTTGATCTACATTCACGCCGAGGGCCCAACAATCATTTCAATTTCAAAAAGTTTAGCCCCAACACTTCAGCCCAATTTCCTTCTCCAAAGCCTTTCTCTCGTAATCATAAGCCGCCCGGCCTTTAACCCTTTTGGGCCTGGAATCCTAGGTGAACTGCCGGCCCAATTAGGAAATTTCTCCTCTTGGCCCGATAAGCATAACTCTGTACCTACCAACAATATCGTGAACTGTTCGCCTCGATTCCTGCGCTGTCCTATCTCTCGCTTCAACAATCACCGCGCCCCTCCCGCTTTCGGGCACTCTGTCTCCCTGCCTTGTGGGCCAGAGCCCCCCTGTTTTCCCCTCTTTTGGGCAATGTACAAGCACTTTACCGGTTTAACCCCGCCGCGGCCGGTTGTGATCCCTTGGACTCTCCCTTGGCATCTCAAGGCCCCAAAGTTTATTGACGACGACGACGAGGATGAGGTGCCGCCGCTGGCCACCTCCTCCCCTGCTCCACTGTCTTCGCCTTCGAGAAGGCCTTGTTTTGCCAATCTAAGTGAGTAAGCAGCTGCTTGCCTTCGTGCTCCTCAACCTCATCTTCCAGTTCGGCATGTCTTTTGTCATGATAACCCCACCTCGTCTCTTTCCTCTTTATCGCAGCCAGACATGGCATTTTGCTTGGTGGATCCCATGCCCTTCTTGCCTCTAGGAGCCCAGCGCATGATGGTGAATGGAAGGCCAATCATGCACCGAGTAGTCACGGGCCACATCGCCGAGCACAACAATGATCTGGCCATTGCCAATTTCTTACCGGCTCCGCAAGGTCCGATGAATTTCATGATGATCCGGGATTTGATTGAGGGATTTCTGAATCAGCGCAACATCGCCTTTGAAAGGTCCCTTGTTTGGTTTTGATAATTGAGTGACAACTTAGGTGGACTAATGGTGTGATTATGGGAATACACAGGAGTTTAGTCCACAGGTGAATGTGCAATGAAGGAGCTTAATTGCATATGTGACATGACATGGAGTCATGTGACCAAGATGGTGAAGATCAAGATGAGGCTTGGCTCGATGGACCGGAGGATGTGTGAAGGGCAAGTCGAGGCTTTGGAGCGATGGACCTATGAGATGGTGAAGCTTGGGCAAAACTTTACGCCGATGGACCATGAGGCGATGAAGAGCAAGTGAGGTCAAGATCGATGGACCGTGAAGGTTGCATGATGATATGAAGTGGATCATATCAACTTGAGATCGTGTCGGTGCATGTGTTGCATTGGCACGTTGGCGGAAGATGGAGGAAATGGAAATGCGCAAGGCAAAGGTATAACCTAGGGCATTTCATTTCACCGGTCATGAGGTGTGTAGAGAAGTTGATGACCGGATTTAGGATAGATGGCCGTACTATCAAGAAGGGCAAACTTGTTTGTATATCAATCATCTAGTGCCACTTGAGCGATCTAACATTGCGACATGCTAGGATCAAGTGGTGGTTTGAGAGGCTAACCCTTGGCCTTGTTTCTATAAGAGAAATGCTAACTCGTGTGGACAAGAGTGTTCTACCTGTTGGAGTTGGCACCCTAAGGCAAGTGGTTTTGGTTTGGATCTACGACGGCATGAAGACGGCGACGAAACGACGAAGATGGCGCTCTGGTGAAGGCACCGGACGCGTCTGTTGGACAGTGCCGGACGCAGCACAGAGCTGCCTGCACTTGTGCTGGTGCGCCGGACGCGTCCGTTGTGGAGCGCCGGACGCTGGTCCCGCGCGTCCGGCGGGTTCGGATAGCAGCTCGTGCTGGCTAGGTCGTTGCGCCGGACGCGTCCTAAGGAGGGCGCCGGACTCTGGTCCCGCGCGTCCGGCGGGTTCGGACAGCGTGGCTCTTGGAGACGAGGCCTTGGGCGTCGGACGCACGGCTGGGGCGTCCGGAAGGCGCCGGGCGCTACCCAGTGAGGTCCACGGCGCGGGACGTGCGCCGAACGCGGCGCCGGACGCGCATGCAAAGAGAACGCGCAGGACACGGAGTGAGCGCCGGACGCAGTAGACCGTTGGTGGCTGCATGCACAGAGCGCCGGACGCGTCCAGCGGTGGCCTTCTGGCGCGTCCGGCATGTGTTTCGGGTGTGTTTCAAAGGGTGGTTACGCGAAAACGCCACGTTGGACGCGTCCTACGCGTGCTGCAAAGGCCCCTGAGTGTCCCAATGGCTAGTTTCAAAGTGGAGGCTATAAATATGAGATGTGGTCGGCCTTGGCACATTGCTAGCACCTTGGGGACTTTGTGTCCAACTTGGAGAGTGCTTGGAGAGCCCTCTACTCACTTGAGCTTGTTAGAGATCATCCAATTAAGTGAGTGAGCGATTCTAGTGCGTGTTGCAAGCCGGTGGGCTTGTTACTCTTGGAGGTTGCCACCTCCTAGACGGCTTGGTGGCAAGAGGCTCCGTCGAAGCACGCGTGGAGATTGTGCGGTGCTTCGAAGAAGAGTTGTGAGGGGTTCTTGAGCCTACCCCGCGGGAGTTCATGAATTGGCTACTCTAGTAGAGCGTGGCTTGGCGGATCCCGTTCTTGTGTTGATTGCACGGCTGCAGGAGTTGGCTAGGAGATGCCAAGTTGCGCGTGAATCACCAAGTCGGTGCATTGCCACAACTAGACGTAGCTTGGTGGCAACCAAGTGAACCAGGGGAAAAATCATCGTGTCATCTTGTGTCCACTCTTCGCGGTAGTTTGCGCCCTCTCTAACTCATCTTGTGTCCACTCTTCGTGTCGATAACGGCAAGCACCTTGAGGAGACCCTGGAAGACAGCGAAGAGGTGGGCAGAGATACCTCCAATGGGAGAATTGTTCATTCCTCCACCACTCGTCAATGCCAACACCACTCCACCTCATCTCGAGGATACAGTGGCAAAAATTGAAAGAAAGAGAGAAATGAACCAAATACTAACGAAGTTGCTAATCTGCATTCCAAGATAGATTCCATCAGTATCGTCGTTCAATGGTCCTTGTAATAAAGAACACTCTAATTAATGTAACCCATGCTTACAGATGATGAACTTCCCAGTGAGCAGACAGATGGCAGGCAGAATACAATAAATGAGAAGTGGGATAGACGTGAGTGGGTAAATGCTGGTGTTGATGTAAGCAAATCTCTCCAAGAACTTCAGGCGTCCTCCATAGCCGTACCATAAGGGGCAATGCCGGCTGAAAAAGAATTTCCACAAAACCAAGAGCCCACCGGAGCACATGGTTCAGACGATCTGAAAGATTGATGGGAGCAGATCCCTTGAAAGCTCGCCGCTTAGGCATGCAGTAAATTGACAGCCAGCCTCGTGCGTGCATCTTGAATCCAGTAAGAATATCTTCTGTCACAGAACCATAGATCCACCCAATCTGCAATTTGAAATAAACTTGTTACTGTTAACATATGGTTATCACATTGCAATAACAGAACACGAACTGTGCTCTGAACAAAAGGCAAGAGCAGAAACAGATTGTTCTCCCCTCCAAAACATTTATTGCATCCATGTTTTTGCATTGAATCGTTTCTTCATTTTATTCTTATTGTTGAAGAATTAAAGGAAGAGTTTGCTCTGGTTGTCAGCCAAGCCAAGCAGGATTCCAGAAAATTCTGCATTCCTGGCTGTCTAGCACAGATTCAGATTCTGTGCTCAAGGTTACACGTTACCCCAGTTCCCAATGTATATCTGTGGCTTTCCCCCAATTGTTTCATAGGACAAATCAAAACAGTATTTATGTGAGGATTGTCATGTTACCTCAGTTCCCCATTCAGTCTTGTCCTCATAGCCACAACTTATAACATGAATAGCTTCTTTCAGAAGAGATTCTGGAGTTGCAGATTGAGTAACACCACCATATTCCATCAGAGTGGAGGCAACAAAAGCAGCGGATTGGCCAAGTCTCTTCTCCAAGCTCATTTGAGACATAAGAAGTGATTTCTCATCATCAAATCCAGCTCCTGCCATATATAAATTTGACGGCATGAGTACATGTTTCGAAACCCACAAAATATACAAGAATAAACAGCATGAGACAGAAAGGTACACTTTTCAGAAACTAAACATTACTCTTAACCATGAACATCTAAAAACATAAAGGTGTACCTTCAACTCCCTCCTCTATATCTTCAAGATTGAATACAGGCAGGCACAGAACTGTCCACATGCTTCTGTGACTTTTTCTTGTCTGAGCCCTTCTTCTTTGATTTGCTTGCCTTCTTCCTGCCACCACATAGTGATGACAAGAAACCACCCTTCTTCTTTTGCTTAATTGGGGGGCTCAAAACCATATAGAGCCGTTCTGTTGAAAACACAACCAGTTCCCCACATAAACTGGTCCTTGGATGCCATCAAGACCTCTCAAGTTAATCTGTGGTAAACAGAAATGCCCCGAAAATTGAATTAGAAACTTTAGAATTCGTGCACCCAATAGTCATAACATTGATGGAGAATATTAAAGCATAATTTGTGGCTTACATCGAAAAACACAGTGTTCCTGTTGGCATATCGATCATTCCTGTCAATACCATCGAACCTCTGGGGAAATTGAACGTAGCAGACACTCCTTCCTAGGTTAGGATCCATAAGGAAGCACATAGCCTTACTGTTGTTGATGTAGTGATCACAATCAAGATTCAACATGTATTGTCCATTGGTAAGCACAGCTGAGACACGAACCTGTGAAAAAAGAGAAATCCACCATCACGACCAACATATTGAAGTGAAGTTGATAGTTTTGGCACTCTTTGTAATATATAATTACTTACAAGAGCATTCATGGCACCAGCTTTCTTGTGATGCTGGAATCCAGGACGCTTTTCACGAGAAACATAGACCAAACGGGGCAGCTCATTGCCCTCAGTATCAAGGCCACCACTGTGACCAAGGGAAACCTGAGTATGATGATCAGAAAGAGGAGTTAGCAAAGCAAATTTTTTTCAAGAGAAAAAAAAGGGGAAAAACTATTAACAACCACATTAGGAGACAACTGAGTAACAGAAGTTTCATTTTGTATAAGTTAACCTGAATCATTCCAGGATGGTCCCTGGTATTGTTTCCTCGCCATGGTGTGCCATCTTGCATGATCCATCCTTCCTTGGGAACTTTCTGTGGCTTAGCAACAAGGCCATTTATCCTAACTTTGAATTCTTCATATTCTCTCTGCCATGATATTTTGTTAAGAAGCGTCAGTATTGGATTAAAACTAGAAAATCAATATATAGATGTTCACAAAGAAGATAGACCTTCATGGCCCGGCGTTCTTTAACAAATGAAGGGTGCACTTTGTCCTTCAAGTAATCAATTTTCTGGGAGAAGTACCATTCAGGAGCTCTAGGTTCAATGTTGTACTTCTTAACAAATGGTACCCATTTTCTAACGAACTCTGAAGTCTCAGCTAGTGCATCAAATGTCAGCATTGCAGCTCCATCATCAGAAACATAGCAAGAGACCTTATCCACAGGGTAATCCTCGGCAAGAATGGATAGCACGGTATTGGCAGTGACAAGAGGAGGCTCCATCATTGGGTCGACTGTACTGACGAAAATGTCAACAGCAGCCAACTGAGATGGCTCACCTTCCCAGTCATACCTGTTCGAGGAAATGGAGCAAAAACTGCAGAAAGCAATAGGACGAACACCTCACTCCATTAGGGAGAAGTGACTTTCATATGTATAATTACAAGGAGCTCAGTACAATTACAATTTGACCCCTAGATATATACACATCTAACACCCCCGTAGTCATAGCGGGAGGTTCACGGACGGCAAGCCCGTAGTCATGATATCCGCGTACTGATGGGAGGACGGCACATGTAGGACACGAACTTCACCAAGCGCAACCTTCTCGCGGATGAAGTGGATGTTGATCTCGATGTGCTTGGTCCAGTGGTGATGAACAAGGTTCGCTGTCATGTAGACAGCACTGACGTTGTCACAGAAGACAACCATGGCAGAGGGAAGCAGTAGATGGAGCTCCTGGAGAAGCTGGCGCAGCCAACAACACTCTGCAACGGCATGGGCGATAGCTCAATACTGGAGCGGACCAGGACACCAGGCTGTCGCCAAGGAAGATGCAGAAACCAGAGGTGGAGCGGCGTGTGTCAGGGCAGCCCGCCTAGTCAGCATCAGAGTAGGCAGTGAGCTGGCTGATGGGTCCAGTGCCCAGGTGATGACCGGCAGAGATGGATCCCTTGATGTACCAGAGAATGCACTTGATCAGCACGAGATGAGGCTCGCGGGGATCATGCGTGAACAAGCACACCTGTTGAACAGCATAGGCCAAATCAGGCCGTGTTAGAGTGAGGTACTGTTGGGCACCGGCAAGACTCCGGTACTCATAGGGATCAGCCACCGGGTCACCTATGGTGGCGGACGTCTTGTTCCGCGCGTCCGCTGGCATGGCAGTGGGATGGCATTCGGACATGCCAGCCTGCTGGAGAAGGTCGACGGTGTATTGACACTGCAACAAGAAAAGCCCCGAGCTGTCGCGCATCACAAAGATGCCGAGGAAGTGGTGAAGGTCGCCAAGATCCGTCGTGGAAAACTCGGAGTGGAGGCATGCTATGATGAGCTGTAGCAACTCACGGGACGAGGCCGTGAGAATGATGTCGTCGACGTAGAGGAGTAGGTTTGCGATGCGATCTCTGTCTTTGTAGATAAATAGAGATGCGTCAGACTTGGACATAGTGAAGCCCATGCTGCAGATGTACGTGGCGAAGTGCTGATTCCAGGCTCTAGGCGCCTGCTTGAGCTCGTACAAGGACTTCTCTAGGAGACAAACATAGTCATGTTTGGCGGGGTCGATGAAGCCAGACGGTTGCTGGCAATAGACTATCTGCTCAAGGTGGTCGTGGAGGAAGGCGTTCTTCACGTCTAGCTAATGGATGGGCTAGGCACGCGATGCAGCGACGCTGAGGACGGTGCGGATTGTCACCGGTTTGACAACCGGGCTGAAAGTCTCGTTGAAGTCGACGCCTGCCTGCTGTGAGAAGCCGTGAACCACCCAACGCACCTTGTGCAGGGCGAGGGAGCCATCGAAGTGGTACTTGTGCCTGAATAGCCATTTTCGAGTGACCACATTGGCACCAGGCAGTCGAGGTACAAGGCTCTAGGTACTGTTGGTGATGAGAGCATTGTACTCCTTGGCCATCATAGCGCGCCAGTTGGGATCGGCGAGGGTTCTACAATAGTTCGCTAGAACAGGCGAGGCAGTCGTGGTGGAGAGGTTGAGGCGCTCCACTAGATGCAGGCTGCCGGTCCGAGATCACATCACCGGGCACGAGGGAGTCTGTGGCGCCGGTCGCACGTTCGGCACTGGGGGTGCTGATGCTATGGGCACTGCTGGCACCGGGTTGGCGGAGGAGGACGGCACCATTGCCGTCAGAGTTAGCGACATCATCGTCGAAGGCATAGGTTCTGGTCGTGGCCGCCTCTGGTAGGTGAGACCAAAGCAGTCCGACCCGCCTAGGCACGCAGGAGCAGGAGACCCACTGGCGGCGGTGCAGCGGCAGGGCCTCTATCCACAGGTGCAGGGGCAGCTGGTGGGATGCGCCGGGTTGGTGAAGCGGGCCAGCGTAGAGGATCGCTGAGTCAGGTTGCTCATCCTCATTGAGCGAGGGAGTAGTCGTAAGAGTAGCCGAAGCAGAGGGCGGCTGCTCGACACCCAATGGTGGAGCGACCGACACAATAGAAGAAGCATCCTACAATAGAAAGTCAAGTGAAGATGCACCAGATTGTGTAGCAGCGTACGGAAACACTGACTCATCAAACACAACATGTCGGGATATGATCACTCATTGTGAAAGGATGTCAAGGAACCTATAACCCTTATGGTGAAGTGGATACTCGAGAAAAATGCAAGGCGCGGAACAAGGCGCAAGTTTGTGGGGAGTCATGGCACTTAGGTTAGGGTAACATAAACAACCAAACACGCGGAGGTGGGAGTACTCAAGCAAAGTGCCATAAAGGAGCTGGTATGGGATTTTGTTGCCAACAGAAGAGGAGGGGCATCGATTAAGCAAATAGGTAGCTGTGCCAAGTGCCTCGGCCTAGAAGGTCGGTGGCATGGAAGCATAGATGAGAAGGGTGTGGATGGTGTTGTGGATGGTGCGAAGCATACACTCTGCTTTGCCATTTTGCTGGGAAGTGTAGGGGCAAGAATGGAGAAGCAAAATGCCATGACTGGACAAGAAGGTAGACATGGCGTTATTGATGAATTCAGTGCCATTGTCAGCCTGAAAGCACTTGGGAATGGAGTTAAATTGAGTTTGAACATGGGCAACAAAGGTAACAAAGTGACCATAGACGTCAGATTTTTGGCGTGTAGGCGAAAAGTCCAGCAGAAATGGGTGAAATCATCAGAATGACTAAATAATATTTATAATCCGTATTGCTAAGGACTGGAGAAGTCCAGACATCACAATGAAGGAGAGCAAAAGGTTCGGACGTTGTGGATGCTGAAGGAGCAAAGGGTAGACGAGTGTGTTTGCCAAGCTGACATGCATGATACAGAGAGTTGTCGGGTTTATTGCAGGAGATGGCTGACATATTCTGTAGGGTGCGGACAGCATTAGGAGAAGGCTGGCCAAGGCGGTGATGCCACAAGGCTGCCGACAAAGCGGGTTGGCATGGGCAGCGGCAGTGCTTAGGTGTAGTTGGGAAAGTGTAGAGGTCACCGTCGCTGTTGCAGCGAAGGGTCACTTGCCCAGAGTGGAGATTTTTAATGGAGAAACCCAGAGCGTCAAATTCGATGGAACAATGGTTGTCACGAGTAAATTGACGAATTGAAAGAAAGTTACAAATTAATGAAGGTACGACAAGGACATTATTGAAGACGGAATTTGAGTGTAGTGTGGGTAGACTAGAAGTGCCTCATGATGTAACAGGGATGTTGTTACCATTGCCCACAATGATGTGAAGAGGGGAGGAAGGAAGACGAGAGTGAAGTATGCCATCGGTTGTCGACATATGTGAGGTCGCGCCTATGTCGAGGATCCATGTGTCTGGTCTAGGAGGTAGTGCATTATTCGACATGTAGTATATGCTTTGATACCATGTAGAAAGCAATAGGGAGAACACCTCACTCCATTAGGGAGGGGTGACTTTCACATATATAACTAGGTGGATTCCAGCGCGTTTCTGCGGGAATTTAAGGTTAGTTTTGGTGACCATTTGATGAATGAAAGAGAGATATAAAAATGTGAGTTATTTAATGAGAATTGCAAACACATAAACCTTAAGGGTCTCAACGATCAAGAAAGCATACCCCGCGCGTTGCCACGGAAGATTTGGAATACGATTATTTATACTAAGGATAAACTATTATAAGTTAATGTTAGTGGATGATGTGGCATAATGCTAGTTAGTGGATGCTAGTGGATGATGTTTCTTGCTGACATGTAGATCATAATTTCAAATGCTAGTTGACCATAAATACATTCGATAGTGGACTGATGTGGTGGATAGCTTGCATGTTGAAAGGAAATAGCGTGGTACGGCAGTTAGATTAGTGGATGGTGTGGCACAAGAGAATTTGCTACTAGGGTTTATCTTTATAGGAGATATAGATTACAAGGAGCTCAGTACAATTATAATTTGACCCCCAGATATATACACATCTAACAATAACAAACGTCAGCAATATGAACAAATTTACTTGTGTTTGAATAATGTACTAGAGAGAACTGGAAAAGAGATCACCTTAATGCCAGGCTATCAAGGTAAGTCTCCCGGTTGATTGGAAACCACTTTGGGAACTGATCCAATATCCAGGAAAGAGCAAATCAGATCTCACATATAACAGATAGAAGCCATAATGGGTATGCATTACGCACAGGATTTGTGATTCGGTAGTGCAAGAAGATGCTTAGAACAATCAATCGGAGCACAATGACCATCCTGTATGGATTTATCCAGGAGGAAGGAAGTGGAACTTTCCTAGATAGAGGCTGCCGAGTCTCATCGTTCCTGCAGTTCAGATGGCACAAAATTAATGTTCAAATATGTGTTGAAGAACTTTTGCGAGTAGCGGAGCAGTGGTTTGTTGTTTGTTTGTTTTTAAGCTTACTGTCGTGCTCCGCCGTTCATTACAAGAAAAATAGAGTTTGTCGTCCTGGTCATAGGCGCCACGCACGTTACATACTACAGTTTAGAATGGTTGAGGACTAGCAGAGTTTGGATAGCATTATTGAGGGCCAACAGTAATGCAGGAACATCAAATCTGTTTTATTTTTTTTAAAGAAATTTCTACTAGTGTACCGCATCGCCTTTGATATCATAGCAAAAGATTTGTGTATCATTGTATTAAGTAGAAGAGTTTAAAGATATAAGCAACGCGATGAACAATTATAGAGAGGTTCAGTTTTGGAAAGAAAGAGTGACAAAAGAGAAGAAACATCTTAGCTGAAAAATCAAATATAGCATTCGGGAAGAATTTTATTTAATAAATAAACTACAAACCTTATGATGGTGATCAGATTTCCTCGTCAACAAAAGATGGAAGACAACAGTTCCTAGAAAGCAGAAGCTTTTACACCATTCCTCTACATTCTGCTAGAATTATTGTTGGCAAGCAACCAAGGAGAGTGAGACCTCGTGAGCCGAGTCAGTCGTCTCTCGTCTCCACTCTCCACGACTTCCTTTTTGATGTTTCCACCGTCTCCCAGATCACGGTGACGGTTCAATTCAGTTGATGTATAGATGTTAGCGACTGGACTAGTGCAAACGAATCTAGCGTGGGCTACTCCCCCGTCCCAAAATAACTGACGTTTTAGGTTTTTCGTACCACGAGTTTGGATCGATTCGTAGAAAATATATTAAATATTTATATTTTTAAATAAATTTATTAAAAAACTAGGCGTAAATATCTTTCCGGTGATACTAATTACTTAGCATAAATATTTATATATTCTAATATATAATTAATCAAAGTTATTTATTGGGAAACGAGAACAATACTTATTTTAGGAGAGATGGAGTACCAAACAAGCAGTCCACAGTGGTTCAATTCAGACTTCAGTTGCTGTCAATTCTTCAGAAGAAACAAATCTTGTACGTTACTCCGTACACGTACAAATAAGCTAAACACTGATGCTCCTGTCGTGATGGCAACTGATGCTGTCTGACTCTGTCTGAAATAAATTCCTCAGACTTTGGGCAATACGTTCCCGTCGACAGATCAATTAATTTTCAGATCACATTACACGACTATGATCCAGTTCTCATCTTATAAGTACGCCATAACTGAGGAGGTTTTTTAGTACAATTTTGAAAGAAAATTACAAAAGTATACCCTGTTTCTCCTAAATTTCAGCATCCCTTAAGCGAAATCAAAGTTCCATAACAAAACACATGCTTACAATTTTAAGCGTGCATATTATCAAAGAAACTTTGGATTTCGCATGAGACCTAAGTTATGTAATTACATGGAAAAATACTAACTTTGAACCATGGACTTAGATGATTTTTTAATACATTTTGACTTTTTGAGGCTAAATATCTTTTTGAACCGGGATGACCCATTTTCCATTGATACGAAACCATTACAGAGAGGTTCAATTTTGGAAACAAAGAGCGGCAAAAGAGAATAAACATCTTAGATGAAAGGTCAAATATAGTATTTCGAGATGAATTTTATTTAATAAATAAACTACAAACCTTATGATGGTGATTTTGTCAAATGTAGTTGTCAAAAAAAAAAAAAAAAAAAAAAAAAAAAAAAAAAAAAAAACCACACTCCTAGGGTGGGAAAGCTCCTGAAAATGTGGTGAGCTGAGCAAATAAACTCTCCTTTTGGTGTGTTAGTGCCTCGCGGATCCAGTTCCGCCGATAGATGGTACTCCCTCCATTTGAAATTATAAGACATTTTAGCTTTTCGAGATACATTACTTTTATTGTGTATCTAGACTTAGTGTATATTCAAGTCTATAGAAAAAATAATGTATCTAAAATGGCCAAAATGTCCTATAATCGGCTACCACAGCTTTGGTATTAACCATTTGAACATTCAAGGCCGTCTAGAAATTTTAAAATTTGAATTCCAAAATCTATCAACTTACGACACATATTTGGAACTCTAAACGACTACAAATCAAAAACTTTTCAGCTGAAAAGTTATATATTGTATTGAAAACTACAACTTTAATATAGACCGTGTGATCTACGCTTGTTTGAAAATTTTATACTTAAAATCTCAATATCCTTGAACTTAAAAATATATATTTTGGGACTCTAAATATTTTTAAATGAAAAACATTTCAACTACAAAAGTGTAGACGACGTCAGAGAGATAACTTTGATATAAAGTTATGAATTATTTTCTGATGTAACTATTTGTAGAGATGAACATCCAAGTTTGCCTTTTTTTTTTTTTTTTTTTTTTTTTTTTTTTGCTCACAATGTCTGCCTCTAAAAATATCTATAGGACAGCATTGACCGAAGTGGACAGGAAAAGGGAACTGAAAACTATTGTTGATGTAATTCAATCGGCATTCATTACATACAGTATATTGGATTTCTGATCCGCTAGTAGAGTCTGTAGTATACGCAAAAGTAGTCTTATACCGACCATGCCGGCAGTCGGCAATTCAATCAAAGGCGGCAGTGACTCCTCTGCATGCAGTCACCATGAATTTTTATTGTTAGCAAGCAGGCAAGCAGGGGGAGACCATGTGAACTGAGTCATTGGTCTCCTTGGTCATCACTCGTCAGTCTAGGAGAAGGCTAGTTTCTCTGATCTAGTACTCTCAAGCACTAAAAGTCGGTGAATGCATGCATACAGCTTTACCATGAGTGCATTTTCACAAGGATGGAAGACAACAGTTCCTAGAAAGCAGACGCGTTTGGTGGAGCCCTAAATTGGACTACACCCTTCCTCTACATGCTGCTATGAATTATTGTATTATTGTTAGCAAGCAGCCAATTATGCAGAGGGAGACCTCGTGAGCCGAGTCAGTCGTCGTCTCAGTCTGGACGAGGAGCCGAGTCAGTCGTTGTCTCCACAGTACTATCCTGGTCGTGTGGCACATGGGACCCGAGTCAGTCGTCGTCGCCCCTTGAGGCTTGTGTACGGTACAGCACAAGTCCTCTGGTCTTTCCAGAGTCTCCTGGTTCAATTCAGTTGATGTAGATGTTAGCAACTGGACCAGTGCAAACGAATCTGGTGGGCTACCAAACAAGCAGTAGTTCAATTCAGTTACTGTCATTTCTTCAGAAGAAACAAATCTTCTAGGTTACTTCGTAGCACGTACGAACCTTCATATGGATGGAATGAAATTACCGATGGAGGTTCGTAATTACCGGAATTGGTTCGGTCGTCATACTCTGCAGTTCTTCAAGAGAGAGAGAAAAAAACAAGCATTCCTTTTTTTTTTTTTTTTTTTTTTTTTTTTTTTTGAAGAAATGACACTACAGCACCACAGACACAGCAAGCAGTACATGTAAGAATAGTGATTCTTTTTTTTTTTTTTCCTTTTTGAAAAGATGTGAGAATAGTGTCAGCAGAGTGCGCTTCGGACCAAATTGTCGTGTCCAAACTCAGAGAGACTTTCCACGAAGGAATCACGGGACTTGAACCTGATGAGCCCCAGCCGAACCCCAGCCGAGCGAGGCAATGCATCTGTCCATCTGCGCGTTTCCATATGTACTACTACTGCTGCTACATGAGCGAATATCATCATCATTATCAGCCAAAGAAACCAATAAGCACCGCGCCGCCGCCGCTGCTGGCAATGAACCGAAAGCCACCACCAGCCATGGGGCTCCTCAGAATCAGGCGCTTGCTCCAGCTGCTCCTACTGATCTCCGCTGCAGCAACAATCAGTGCAGCCATGTATTTGCCAGGCCATGGTCATGACCATGACGACGAGAGAGCTCTTGCTGCGTTCAAGGCCAAGATCTCTGGCCACCCCGGCGTGCTGGACTCGTGGAACCAGAGCACCAGCTACTGCAGCTGGGAGGGCGTCACCTGCGGCAAAAGACACCCGTGGAGGGTGGTAGCCCTGAACCTCACTTGCCAGGGGCTCGGCGGCACCATCTCCCCCGCCATCGGCAACCTCACCTTCCTGCGCTTACTCGACCTGAGCTACAACACCCTTCAAGGCGAGATCCCTCCCAGCATCGGCTCCCTCAGACGCCTCCAGAGCCTTTACCTGGGCGACAACACGCTTACTGGTGTCATCCCGAGTAACATCAGCCGCTGCATCAGCCTACGTGAGATTGTCATCCAAGACAACAAAGGACTGCAGGGAAGCATCCCAGCTGAGATTGACAACCTGTCGGCGCTCTCGGTTCTAGCGCTGGACAACAACAGCATTACCGGAACCATCCCATTATCTCTTGGGAACCTTTCCGGGCTGACCGTGTTGTCCTTATCAAGGAACTTCCTGGAGGGACCAATCCCTGCAGGCATCGGGAACAATCCGTATCTCGGTTTCCTTCAGCTCTCCATCAATGATCTCTCCGGTTTGCTCCCTCCTTCCCTGTTCAACCTGTCATCTGTTTATGTCTTTTCTACGGCTGTCAACCAGCTCCATGGCCGTCTACCAACTGACCTGGGGAAAAGCCTTCCAAGCATCCAAAAGCTTGGGATTGGAGAAAACCGATTTACTGGAGCTCTTCCGCCATCGCTAACCAATCTCTCCAAGCTCCAGATTTTTTACGCCCCACAGAATAGTTTTATCGGAATTGTTCCTTCCAGATTGGGCAGATTGCAAAATCTTGAAGCGTTAGGTCTGGATTATAACATGTTAGAGGCAAACAACGAGGAAGAGTGGGAATTTATTGGTTCTTTGGCGAATTGTAGCAGATTACAGCGACTGGCCTTTGGATGGAACAGGTTTGCAGGAAAACTGCCAGGCTCGTTGGTTAATCTGTCTACTAATCTCCAGCGGCTGCACATTGCCAACAACAGCATATCCGGTGTCATTCCATTAGACATTGGAAATTTGGCAGGTCTTGAGATGCTTGAATTTGGCAAAAACTTACTCACTGGAGTCATTCCTGAAAGCATCGGGAAGCTTACACGATTGCAGCAACTAGGCCTCATTTCAAACTACCTCTCAGGACATCTACCATCCTCCATCGGAAACCTTTCTAGCCTACTTCAACTTTATGCAGGCGACAACAACTTGGAGGGCCCAATTCCACCAAGCATTGGAAACTTGAGCAAACTTTTAGCCCTAGCTTTGCCAAATAACAGGCTTACTGGATTGATTCCTAACAAAATTATGGAATTGTCATCGATCTCAATAGGTCTCGATCTGTCCAACAACATGCTGGAGGGACCACTTCCACTAGAAGTCGGTCGTTTGGTAAATCTCAAAGAGCTCCTCCTGTCAGGAAACAAATTGTCAGGTGAGCTACCTGATACTTTTGGCAACTGCAGGGTCATGGAAATCCTCTTAATGGATGCCAATTCATTCCAAGGAAGCATACCTACTATGTTCAAGAACATGGCAGGCTTGAGCGTACTTAATTTGACGGATAACAAACTGAATGCAAGCATCCCTGGCAACCTGGCTACCCTTACCAACCTACAGGAGTTGTATCTTGGCCACAACAATTTATCTGGAAGAATCCCGAGCTTTTAGGTAATTCAACATCGCTGCTTCGTCTAGATCTATCCTACAACAATTTGCAAGGTGAAGTACCAAAAGGAGGGGTTTTCAAAAATCTGTCCGGACTATCAATTGTTGGTAATAATGCATTATGCGGGGGGATACCAAAACTGCACCTGCCAAAATGCCCAAGCTCTTATGCAAGAAAGAATAGGAAAGCCATACCCAAGTTTCTTAGAATAGCAATCCCAACAATCGGAAGCCTCATCTTACTTTTTCTTGTTTGGGCTGGATTTCACCACAGAAAGTCCAAGACATCACAGAAGAAAGATTTGACACCACATTTTGCGGGGATAGAGCTTCCAATAGTTCCATACAACGATATATGCGAAAGGAACAGATGGATTTTCAGAAGCAAATGTGCTTGGAAAGGGAAGATACGGTACAGTGTACAAGGGCACACTAGAAAATCAAGCCATTATCGTCGCCATTAAGGTGTTTGATGTCCAGCAATCAGGATCCTTCAAAAGCTTCCAGGCTGAATGTGAGGCATTAAGAAGAGTGAGGCATCGATGCCTTCTAAAAATCATTACATGTTGTTCTAGCATCAACCACCAGGGTCAAGACTTCAGAGCACTAGTATTTGAGTTCATGCCTAATGGCAGCTTAGATAGATGGATCCACTCAAATTTAGAAGGCCAAAATGGACAAGGAGCACTCAGCTTATCACAGAGGTTGGATATTGCTGTGGACATTGTGGATGCTTTGGACTATCTTCACAACGGTTGCGAGCCCTCAATCATCCATTGCGATCTCAAGCCAAGTAACATTCTTCTCAATCAGGACATGAGAGCTCGTGTTGGAGATTTTGGCATTGCTAGAGTTCTAGATGAAGCAACAAGCAAACATCCTATGAATTCTAGTAGTATCGGAATAAGAGGTTCCGTTGGGTATATTGCTCCAGGTAACTTTAATTTGTAGTACTATTCCTCATGAACTTCACATGATAGTATCTAGTTATGCCAATACCCATCAAATATTGTACATACTTTCGTGTGTTCATGTTTTAATTCAATTGCAGAGTATGGAGAAGGTGTTGCGGTATCGGCATATGGTGACATGTTTAGTCTTGGTATAACCTTGCTAGAGATGTTCACAGCAAAGAGGCCAACAGATGCTATGTTCAGAGATGGTAGAAGCCTACATGGTTATGCTCAGGCGGCTCTTCCTGACAACGTTATGGAGATTGTAGATTCCAACCTATGGCTGCATGATGAAGCTAGCAGTAGCAATGATACAAGGCATATATCAAGAAACAGGAAATGTTTGTCCGCCATCATTCAGTTTGGTGTCCTATGCTCAAAGCAATTGCCCACAGAGCGTTTGTCAATAAGTGATGCTACTGCAGAAATCCATGCTATCAGAGACAAGTACCTAAGCACTCAGTGATGTGAGATTGCACCAGTAACTACAACCTTTATATGTTGGTTACCACGCTTCTCTAAATTTATTGTCGAAGTCCATATATAATATATTTAGTTCTTTTTTTGGTTGAGTTGTAAACCTTATATCAGTTTGGTACGGTGCTGTGTTGCCCATACCATAGGCAGCATCATTCATGAATCATGTTAGAAATGTTCATTATCCTAAGAGAATTGCACATTTCCAACTAGTTCACACCTCAAAGTGGAGCCCCCCTGTTAAGAATATCATTGGGATATGCATTATGCAACGCATGTGGTGTGATGCTATTAAATATGTGTGGCGAGGCTTAGCGATGGCATGGACATATATTGAACATGCTATTACAGTGAGATGGCCAATGCTCTACGTTGAGACCTGAGTCAAGGGTAGCACGTAGCACCTCTATGCGCCAAGATCAGGGGCGCCTCTTACTGAGCGGCACGCCGGCACTACATATAATGGGAAGACAGTTACTGTGTGAGCCAACACATGCACAATGGTGTCCACCCAATTCCAAAACTGACTGACCGATCCTAAGGGTGCCATATCAGCTTGAAGGCCTCCCTCCCTCCATCCCGCTCCTTCCAGATCAAGAAGAGGCTGTGCTAGCAGGTGGCACTGGTGGATCAGAGGTGAGGTGCCACATCTGCGAACTCGATCTACTTCGCCAATGGTGGACTATCCAGCTTTAGATTATGGTTAGTCACTAATTCACATTAGATTAATTTGTATCCCAGTAATTAGATTAGAAATCATATGGTTTACTCCCGAATTTATCTAATATATTGTGGCATCAGGGGCAAGTGATCTAATTTCTGGCCCACTAATGGCGTGGATTTCATCTCGGCTATAAGTTAATTTTGAGGTCAAATAACTTGATTAGTTCCCTAATTATTCTCTGTTGTGCCTAGTTCGTTGGGCTGATGATGTTCTAGGCCTATTTAGTCATGCTCTAAGACAATTAAGTCTCTGATTATGGCTAATCATCTCGGGTTAAACTTAATTATGCATGTTTAAGGCCTAAGATTAATTAATCGTAATGATTAGTCACAGGATTAATGAGGTTGTGCCCAATTCCTCATGGATTTAGTACTAATTGTGTATGAAATCATTAAGCATAAGGTTAATTGCTCCTCAATTAGTCACGAGTATGCAGAATCGTGCCTCGGATTATGTCAACTGTGGCAAAATTGACGTGCCTGAGGAGCTAAGGTTCGGATCAGCATGTAGGAGGGGACAAAGTTTTCTGAATTTCCGAACCCTAGATCATGATTTTCCCCAAATCTTCCCAAAATTGAGACCCTAACTTCACTAAGGATTAAGGCTTCGGGATGATTTACCTCGGTTGGTGTCGCTGCTGGGTGTCCGCAGGCTTGGTGTCGCTAGCCTGATGGTCCATGAGGCGTGCGGAGGCGAGCTCGCACGCACGAGCTGCAGCTAACAAGGCGTCGCCGCCGCCACGCACCAAGGCGCCGATGCACACGCACATCAGGGCGACGCCGCAGCTGCCACCACTGCCCGGACCCCGCCGCGCATCAGGTGCCGCTCTCGCGGCCGCCGCACATGAGGGCGACGGAGGCGCCGGCCACCGCCGGGCTACGCCGGGCCGTCACGCCGCTTCCGCTGCGCCACCGTGCTGGAGACCTCCCGAGCGAGCGCAGTCTTCACCGGCACCGGCGAGGAGCCGCTCGGCAGAGCCGCGCGCGGCTTCGCCCGCATGCGCGCTCCGGTGAGCGGGCCCACGCCGGCGCCGTCGTCTCCTCCCGGCAGCCGTGCTCTCAGATTCCCAGCAGCCGCTGAGTCGGAAAGGGAGATGGGAGAATGAGATCACGCGGGCCATGAGTGGGCTTGGTGAGCATCACACGCGGATAACCGTTTTCACGGCCCATTAAGCGAGGGTGCATGCTGCAAAACAAGCCAACAGATTCACATTTGAATTTTCGTGCTATTTGATTTATAAAAAATATATACAATATTTATATCTCTAAATAATTTTATTAAAAAACTAGATTTAAAGATCTTTCCGATAATCATAACTATTACAGTAAAATACACCGAAGGTACTCAAACTATTGGCCTCTTTCTACCCGCGTCCTTCAGCTATTGAAGTGACTATCCAGATCCCTCATCTAAACCTGCGTCCCATCCACGTCCTGACGAAACCACAACAGCCATATAATCTGACGTGGTCGAGCCACAGTGGCAGTCAAAGGCTAGGTCATCGTTACTTTAGCAGAAAACCCCCGGCGAATGTTATGGCCTTCTCATCCCTGTTCTCTTCTTCTTCTTCTATAGTGCTCGCTCCCACTCCCCCCAGCGGTGGACCCCTTCAGGCTCTACCCCCACCTCCGGCGGACCGCGGACCCGTCCACCTCCACCCCCTGCGCGCTTTGTGACTCGCCGCCCCGGGTGCCCCACCTCCACGGCGCTTTTTGCGCCTCAGCGTGCTCCTCCACCGAGTAGGCATGCCATGAGTGGCTGGGGAGGAGCTCCCTCGCCATGCCCGCACCCCGTGCTATGGCGGACCAACCCCACACGCACGTCTGCGGCGGCGGGGTGGCGCTCACCGCGGCTTGCGCTTACGGCAGCCGGGTGGAGCACCCCCGCTGCGGGGAAGGAGAACGAGGAGGCGGGGGACGAGGAGGAAGCGGGCCTCGCAGCGCGCGTCGAGGTGGAGGACGAGTGCGCGGCGGACGTCCTTCCTCGGTGCCCGCTCCTTCTCATCCGCCGCCGCCACGAGCAGCACCACGGGGCCGACGTCGCCGCCCGTCCATGGCTGCGCGTGCCCTCGCTGGGGAGCGCCGCGCTCGTGTCCACGCCGGAGGGCGCCGCGCTCACGTGTGATTCCATCGACACCCGCGCCGCCGAGGCCATCCAACACGTCACCGAGACGGAGCTGCTCCCGCGCGGCGAGGTGAGGTGGCCGGCGAGGTGGACGTGCCAGCGCAGCGCGGCAGCAGAGGTGCTCCCTCGCGTGCCCGCGGTCGCAGAGCACCTCCGCGCGCGCTGGCGAGGCCGCGGCAGAGGAGCTCCTCCCGCGCCCGCTGTTGACACCTCTAACACCACTCACGCTAAGTTGCCATCCCTAGCATGGCGCCAGAAGTGTTGGTATAGAAACTGCTCCTCTAATCAAGAAAAATATGGGATCCGCAAGCGAAGATAATACACCATCATAGCATTTTACCGGGAAGTATTCCAGGTATCGTTATTTATATTTAGCTCAAAGGAAAGAACTAAGGACTTAAACAATGAGATAAACTTGCTAAACACGACTACTTATGAGTGATTGATTTCACTGTCACATACTTTGACAGAGGGGTAAACCATGATAAATAAGGGAATATAAAGTAATAAGCTCACGGTATAAATCACACAGAGATTAGATATAGACTACTCACAAAAGGTAGGTTGACATCTGATTAGCACAAGAAATAGAATTCCTATGTAGGTTCTAATCTACTAAGTTATTCATCTACTCCAACTCTATACTATCATATACAGCACAAAAGACTCTTCATCTATGTATAAGGATCATTGCTATAACAAGCCAAGACATAGCAGGACTTACTACGCAACTTTGGTTCTCGCTAGACCTACCAACGGGGATGGAATACAAAGGACTCAACGGAACTGTCACTTCCGCGATCTACCACACGACCCGGCCAATAGGGTGCATTTGCAGGTAAATGTCATCTAAGCACCATGCTCACATGAAATCTACCACCTAACCCTCCCGCGAAGAGAGCTAAGCGCTTTGCAAACATATACATAAACTTATTATCAATCATAACCATATCAAATATAGAACTAGAATAAACTAGGAACATAATAAATAGAAGCATAATGATATTAGAATAAAGTCACAAGAATAGATACAAAATAATACCAAATTCTGATGATGAAGATCTGGAATTCCGAGCACAGGCGCCCGATTCTTCCTCTATCTAGTCTAAACCTATGTAGAACTTGAAGAACTAGAGTAGCTATTCTAATTCTCTGGTGGAGATCTCTCTCTAAACCCTGGCTTTGCTGATGGCTACCTCTGAATAATGAATTCTAGAATGAATTAGGGTTTCAGCCAGGGGCCAGGGGCTCTGAATATATAGCCCCCTAGGATGCACCACGGCCATCGATCAAACCGACCTAAATGGACGACAATTATTGCTCCTCAAGGTCGGTGGAGGCGGGATCCGCGAGCCTCCCCGATTGGTGGAGGTGGGGAGTCGGCCGACCCACCCCCGGAGTCGGCCGACCCACCCCTATGCCGGTGGGGCTCCGCTTCCTGGGTTTGCCTTACGGAGTCTTCTAGAGTATACAATTTTACCCGTTCAGCCTTTCTCTCTATGTAATACCTCCTTGGATGTTTTCCTGATAATCCCCTGCGAAAACACATATTCACCAAAACTTGTGGAATCTGTCAGTTTAAACCCTAAGTTTATGGTGGTGAACAGATTATACCCTTCTTTCTCTCTCGGTTGACATATAAAATTGATCATTAACAACCGTCAACAAACTCCCCCAAGCTTACCCTTTGCTCGTCCCCGAGCAAATAGCTACGAAGATGGATCGGGAGTTCTTTGCAATGCTTTCATACTTAACAAACACACATGCTCTAAACAAGAATTTCTCCCCAGACTAGAGTGGACTATCATTACTCCCAAACTTACTCATGTTTCTTTCAACCATGGGGCTTTTACCTGCGCTTGGGTCTTGAGTAGTTGAAAGACAGAACAATTAAGTCAAGCACTTTGTTGTCTCATGCTCGTTGTTCCACCCTCGTGGAGGTTTTTACAAGATTTTAAATAAAACTCGAGTTCCTTAATACAACCCTTTCAAGTCTCTCAATATGTGGTATTTTTGGATCCTCTCTTAAGGTATTGAAAGGAGATATGTCTTCTCTCTTACTCTCAGAATATGTGGTATTTGTGGTTCAAGGCATTTATAGATGAGCCTTCACTCTTTCTCTTTCTCACCCTACTCTAATAAAGGCTTATGTGGAGCTTATAGGTGTGGAGAACTAATGCATTGGCATGATCGAACCATGGATCAGAAGGAACTCAACATACAACCAATCGGTGTGTGCATGTGTGGTTTTATATGTGGATGATGTAAAATAGAGAGAAATATTTGTGGGAGGAGAAGGGGTGCACAAAAAGAACTATCAATGCTCCTTTATTTGGAAGAAACTTGGAACTACTTCAACACTTGAACTTCTTGGAACTTGAACTTGGAAACTTGAACTTGGAAAACTTGACAAAGATAGGGCTCATAAATCTTTCTTTCTTTTTTTTAGAATAATTCTTGCAGCCCAAAAAGGAATGAAATACTTCTTGAATGGAACACTTCTTCATTTGACAACTTCACATTGGGAATAACAAATGATACTTGGAGCATTGATCTTGGATAAGTGGCTAGCAAATGAACAAGGGGATATTTTTGGGTGTTCACTCTCAGTGTAAGAGTAGAACAATTTCAATGAATGGCAATAGGCTTTATGTGGTGCGTACTTCCAGGGTAGAAGTAGCAAGGGTGAATGTGAGTGTGTAAACAAGATTTAGCTGTATGATGAGTTCATAAGGATACGACACAGCCGACAGCACGAGCCCTAACAAATGAGGAGGCTTCTTATTCTAATACTCAAGTTTTGGCTGTGGTAGGAATTTTAACTCTCTGTCATATAAGGAACTCATCATGAAACATTTATAATTTTCACAAAAAAAATCTCCAGAATTTAGTGGCACTTTGGAACACAATGAACAGCAGCTCAAACTATCATCATATCATGCCCATCAACTACCTAGACTTAGTTTAAGCATATGCACCCACAGGTTTCAGGTGTAGAGTAAATCCAGTTGTCAAACAGTGTATCCAATCTTGGGAGAACTCAAATTTAAAGCTAGGTACTTGCAAAGAATTAGAGCAGAGCAACTATTCATCATTTCCATCATGCAATCTTCAAGTCTACACAATTTTATTTATAGCAAACTGAATTGAAAACAAACTTACACACTCTTTTTATTTGGTTTTCATCTTAGGCAAACTTGAAATGTAAACAACACACTTAAAGAAAACAAACTTCTTGAACAACAAGCAAATTTTTATTGGGTTTTTTCTAGTTTTTTTGATTTTTTTTCAATGTATAAAACAAACTGAAAACAAACAAACTGAAACAAAAGGAAAGAAATACTTATCTTGATAATGGGGGTCCTCCCCCAAGCTAGTCTTGCGGCGGTGGTGGTGGATAGTGGATGTGCAACAGGTCCACCAAGCCATGCAACATGGAGGCGGCTTCTTCCTGGTTCTCTTGAATGGTGCCTAGTGTCTGGGTGGTGTTCGGTTCCCACTTTGGTCATTCCACCTCCGATCATGGCGATTCAGAGTGGCGGTGGTGTTGTGCCGGAAGGCTACTTGTTCATCATAGTGCTGCTGGGTGAAAATGAAACTGGTGGCATCGGAGTGGCGACGTGGCTCAAAGTCATGGTGGGGTTCTTCTTCTTCATCGGTGGTACCAAAGGGGTCATAAGAGTATCTTGGTGGCTGTGAGGGTCCTAGCTCTGATGTTCCTAGCTCTGTGTATGGTGGGTAGAAACCACAGATTGGTTGATGTGGTTGGCTTTGTGGTGGGTACACCCATGAGTTTAGTGAGTGGTGCTGAGGTACATTCCACTCATTGAAACTGGCATGTGCTGGTTCTTCTCGGGCGGTTTCGGCACCACGCCAAACGGGTTCACGATTTCTGTCACCCTCTCCGAGCGAACTCTTCGAGGTGCTCTCTCATTCACCGGGTTCTGCCTGCAACTCAACATGATAGTTTTTCACATGATACAAAGCCAGTTCCGGGTTAGGTAACCGGATCGCAGCTTCACTATATTTTGCATACAAAACATTATTCACTTTTTTCAGTAGGTGACCTTGGCCAAAAGTGTAGAGGTCATAAAATTCTCTATGATGTTCAATGTACTCAAAAGTAGCTCCCTCTAATAACTTCAAGCTTGTGGCAATGCGAGTGATAAGCGAGCAAACGGCCACACTTCCTACTTTGTAACCGGGGACACTCATAAAATGGTTCACTAGGAGGTGGACAGGAGACACTTTTTGTTTCTTGACAGCCGTGTACAGCAACTGCAAGTCGGCTATTCTGATCTTGCTTTCGTCATATCATGGGAAAAAGGTGGCTCCTATCCAACGATGCAAAAATCTAAGCGTAGGATGCTCTATGTCTACGGTGCGGTGCGCTAAGTGATAAGGTGCTCTAGAAATGCTGCTCCAAAACCTATGTGCATCAAAATCACCTAGTGCTGCATTTAAGTCTATGAGAGCATCTTGAGGGAAACCTAGGAGGTCACTAAGGTTTCTCCAAGAGACAGAATATTCCAGAGCAAACATTCTAAAATAAACTCCATTGTCTGTGTATCGAAGGGTGCTAAGGAATTCTATGGTCAAGAGCCTAATCCCCTTGAGGTTTGCAAAGGAAGTCCAACCAACTAGCGGAAAAATTGTGTCAAATTCATGAGCCATACCTGTTTCTAACAGAAGTGTCGAATCGATGACTGGCGTGTGGATGAAACGTTTGTTCTTGAGCTTCTTGTATATCTCCTTCTTCTGGGCTGTCCTCAGGGTGAGGTCGGGTGTTCTCATGAGAACTCTCTGAGATGCTGGTGCTACTGCAGGTGCTGCTGCAGGTGCTGCTGGTGGTGGGTCGACACTCATGTCGGAACCAGCCACCGAGTTCTGGCGGGATGCACTTCTTGTCCTGATGTTCCGGACAGCTCCAACGAGTCCCTTCACGGTGCTCTTCATCCTGCAAGTTGCTCAAAAGAAACAAAAACAAACACTAGTGGAGAGAAGGATTAGCACAAGGTTAGTGGTTAGCCATCCAGAGTCAGCGGTCCAGGGGTTAGTCATTCTTCATGACAAAGCTTCAAACTTCAGGTCTTGATTTTGACAGAACCTCCCCTCAATTTTAAATTTTCTTTATCCTATTTGGACAGCATCTCCACTAATTTTTTGTGATGATCTATTCAACACTATCCCTTCCCTTCACTTGCTACTAAACTCTTGCTCACTCTCTCACTTCTTCTCTCTTCCTACTCTTCTCCTCTCCTCTCTAACTCTCTCCAGGAAACACGAAGTCGAGAGCAGAAGGTTTGGCTAAAATTCTGGAGTGTGGGTGGTGCATGGAAGCCATGGGAGGAGGCCTATTTATAGAGGAGGAGGGGGAGAGTTGGCCGCCCCAATGGTGGGGTCGGCCGCCCACCCAGGGTGGCCAACGTGGCTGCCATTTCATGTGCTATTGCGTGATCTTTCCTCCATCCAGAAATTTTGGTCGGTTGAGTGGATTTGGCGGTGGAAAAGAGAGGATAGTGGAGGTGAGTGGAAGTGGATGAAATTATGTGATTTGATGTATGTGAGGTGTAGTCTATGACATGTGGGACCCATGGTGAGGGACCCACCAAGCACTACATGCTATGATAAATTTATAAACAATGCAGAAATTCAAATGAAGGTAAACTAATTTTAAATGCATGAAATGATAAATTTTTGTGCCACCACGATAAAATATTTTCAACGGGTTGTAACGCACCGTAAAATTATTTATATGGGGCGGAGAATTTTTATAATGCAATGCTGGAAATAAATATGTCTGGTGGTTGTACTGTCTGAATATCGAGTTACCTTCCGGCGAGGATTCGGATTTTTAAAGTCCTCCGAATTGGACCTTCCAAGATATTTATTCCAGAGATGCATCCTCTGCCTCGGTGGTTGTACCGTCTCGATCTTCTTCTACCATCTTCACGGATTTATTGAGCTCTAGTTTTGACATGAATGCGAATTGCTCTTCTTGCCCATTTATAGTGAACTTGATTTCTCCTTTCCCGACATCAATGTGTGCATTGGTGGTGCTCAAGAAGGGTCTTCCAAGTATGAGTGACACCTTTGAGTCGGATGCATATCCAGTACTACAAAGTCTACGAGCACGAAGAACTCTCTTATCTTGATTGGAATGTTTTCAGCAATGCCCAACGGATAGCGAACCGATTGGTCGGCTAGTTGTAGACACATTGATGTTGGCTCAAGTGCGGTGTGGTTGAGCTTGTAGTAGCTGCTGCGGGCATCACACCGACACTTGCTCCAAGATGACGAGTGCATTATTGAAATATTGATCTCCAATTGTGCGGTCGATAGTGGGACATCCTGGATCTTTCTTCTTTTCGGTAGTTGGTTGAGGATGGCCGCACTACATTCTTGATTAGCTTGATCACTTCATTGGATGGCGGTGGTCTCTTCTTGTTAAGAATATCTCTTATGTACTTGGCATAAGTGGGGACTGTATGGCATCCAGCAGAGGTATATTGACATATAACTTTTGAATTACCTCCACGAACTTGCCAAACTGCTCATCTGTCTGTTGTGGTCCTTTCTTCCTCCGAGGAAACAGTAAGTAGTTTGTATCTCAAAAATTTTGTCTCATTTCTTGATCTTGTATTGGCTCTTGTACTGGCTTCTATACTGATTCTTGTGGTAATACTTCTAACTCAGGTTGGAAGTCTTCTTCTGCCACTGTTGGTAGCAGAGTTGGCCTTTTTGCTCCTTTTGGATAGGGAGAATCTCTTCCACTCCCTCTTCTTGTAGTAATAGATCTCACCTGCTCGGGGTTAGTGGCAACAGGCAATGCAAACGCCAACTTGGCTATCTTTTCCTCTATTTTCTTATTGAACTCTAGTTGGTCATTAATGGAGAGGAGAAACTATCCATTTTAATGCTTAAATTTTCCAAGATTTTGTCATTAGCAGCAAGCCTATCCTCCATAGATGAGTTGATCTTGGACTGTTGTAGGACCAATTCTCTTAAAGTAGGTTGCTTTGCATAATTACCTGACTGTGTACCTTGATTAATTGATGATTGCACCCAATGTGGAACCTTTCTCACGACGGGACTTGAATTTTGCTTATACGTTGCTTCAATTGCTCTTTGATCTTCCTTGTACTTGGCCCTCTGGTCAAGCCAATGGAGTAAGGCATCCATCTTGGTTGATAATGCTTTTACTTCTTCAATTGCTTCTTCACTCTGATGGCAATCTTGAATGTTGTCTTGGGACCAGCTTTGATTATCTGCTATCTTCTCCATGAGTCTTTTAGCTCTCCCAAGAGTGAGTGATAAGAATGATCCTTCAGCAGTTGCATCTAGGTGCTCACGTGTCTTCGGAGTTAATCCATGATAGAAACCTTGCATGAGTAACCATTCTTCCATTCCATGATGGGGACAATCTTGAATGTATCCTTGCAAACGCTCCCATGCTTCCGACATGGTCTCCGTCTTCTGCTGTTGGAAGTTGGTAATCTTTTCTCTTAAGGCATTGGTTTTGCCTATTGGGAAGAATTTTGCTAGAAAGGCCTTGGAACACTTCGCCCATGTATTGATATCTTCTTTATTTGCATAAAACCCTTTGCTTCGCTCTTCCCATTAGTGAGAATGGAAAGAGGCGAAGAAGTATGATGTCTTCTTTAACTCCATCTATGGCGATGGTGTTTCCAATCTCCATGAAGTCTTGTAAATGTGTACTTGCATCTTCATGTACCTTTCCACTGAATTGGATAGCTTGCACCATGTTGATGAGACTTGACTTGAGCTCAAACTCCATATTATTGTCTATTCTTTGGACGGTGCGGATGTTCTCTATTGTCGGAGCGAGAGAACTCCAGTAAGGTCTTCTCAGCCATCTTGATTGGTGACGAGCTTCCTTCTTGATTGATCCGACTCTGATGATCGAGAGTTTGAATGAATCAGATTCAATCCTGCTAATACCCTGTATAAAATATAAACAAAGAAAACAACAGGGGTGAACCTGCCATAGTAGAGGTGACTAGTGACAATCACTCATTTTCTAAGTATACGCTTAAGCAATTTTTCTCTAAAAGTTTATTCCTTCTAAAGCAACGCGCCAAAAATGCTTGTTGACACCTCTAACACCACTCACGCTAAGTTGTCATCCCTAGCATGGCGCCGAAGTGTTGGTATAGAAACTGCTCCTCTAATCAAGAAAAATATGGGATCCAAGCGAACGAGATAATACACCATTGTAGCATTTTACCGGGAAGTATTCCAGGTATCGTTATTTATATTTAGCTCAAAGGAAAGAACTAAGGACTTAAACAATGAGATAAACTTGCTAAACATGACTACTTATGAGTGATTGATTTAACGTCACATACTTTGTGAGAGGGGTAAACCATGATAAATAAGGGAATATAAAGTAATAAGCTCGGGGTATAAATCACACGAGAGATTAGATATAGACTACTCACAAAAGGTAGGTTGACATCTCGATTAGCACAAGAAATAGAAATCCTATGTAGGTTCTAATCTACTAAGTTATTCATCTACTCCAACTCTACACTATCATATACAGCACAAAAGACTCTTCATCTATGTATAAGGATCATTGCTATAACAAGCCAAGACATAGCAGGACTTACTACGCAACTTTGGTTCTGCTAGACCTACCAACGGGGGATGGAATACAAAGGACTCAACGGAACTGTCACTTCCGTGATCTACCACATGACCCGGCCAATAGGGTGCATTTATAGGTAAACGGCATCTAAGCACCATGCTCACATGAAATCTATCACCTAACCCTCCCGCGAAGAGAGCTAAGCGCTTTGCAAACATATACATAAACTTATTATCAATCATAACCATATCAAATATAGAACTAGAATAAACTAGGAACATAATAAATAGAAGCATAATAATATTAGAATAAAGTCACAAGAATAGATACAAAATAATACCAAATTCGATGATGAAGATCTGGAATTCCGAGCACGGCGCCCGATTCTTCCTCTATCTAGTCTAAACCTATGTAGAACTTGAAGAACTAGAGCAGCTATTCTAATTCTCGGTGGAGATCTCTCTCTAAACCCCGGCTTTGCGATGGCTACCTCACGAATAATGAATTCTAGAATGAATTAGGGTTTCGGCCGGGGGCCGGGGCTCTGAATATATAGCCCCCTAGGATGCACCACAGCCATCGGATCAAACCGACCTAAATGGACGATAATTATTGCTCCTCAAGGTCGGTGGAGGCAGGATCCGCGAGCCTCCACCTGATTGGTGGAGGTGGGGAGTCGGCCGATGTTGATACTAGATACGCACACGAAAGAATCAAAGAGAAATAATCCACAAGCATACGGATATCAGTGAGCACTTCACCCGGGAGATATTCCAGAGTATCGTTATTTATTTATCCGCTAGGAGAAAACATGCATCTGACTAACCCAAGTCTATAATTAACCCCTGAGCTACAGACAAGGTAATGAGCGATATAGAGAGGATTACTACCACAGTCTCCTTCCAACCTATGGCAAGCTTTGCAACTACTACTCTATGGGAGCACCTAAGAAAAGACACCACAGAGGATGCTTAACCTAGCACTTTTGGACCTAACTTACCTACTGACGAGAAGTGGATTACAAAGGTAACAAAGGGATTGTCACTTCCCTCGATACTACCATGGTTCCGGCCAGATAGGGAGCATCTACGAGTGAACCTAGCCCAAGCACCACGCTTACGCTACGAACGATTACTCTATTCCCAACCGGAAGCGAATAAAGTAAACTCGTAAACCAAACAGCAATAATAACAAGAACTTACTAGTATTAGAAGTTGAATTGCAGAATGATTCTAGAACCAAGCCTCGGGTTAGGAGACTTGATCCCGCAGGTACAACCAGAGAGGAGACACCGACATGCCGGGCTTCATCCAACTCTACCTCCATCCTATACTCTCTCTATCTATCTTGAATGCTAGGCTCTAGGGAGGAGATCCATTCAAGGGACCCCCCTCACCTGATCCTCTCAGGAAATAATGAATTAGGGTTTCAAGGGATGCCTCCTCCAGGGGCCAGGGGCCCTGTTTATATAGCCCCCTAGGATGCATCGCAGCCCTCGGATCAAACCGACCTAAATGGACGATTATTATTCATCCTCAAAGGCGGTGGAACAGGGATCCGCAAGGCTGACGCTGATTGGCTGAGGTCACGAGTCGGCTGACTCTAGGGTTGGGGCGGCCGACTCTCCACTGAGCCGGTTCGGGCTCCCTTTTGGTCCAGAGCCTTCTCGAACCTTCCAGATTACAGAATTTTCACCGGTTCCCGATTATATCTATGTAAACCCGACATGTGGGCCTTCCTTGGGTATTTTCAGGTGACACCGCAGAACAGACATTCACCAAAATTCATGGAATTCTGTCAGTATAACCCCTATATCTAGTTGGTGAACATATTTTAGTCCTTTCTCATGTCTAGTTGACGGTAAAAATTGGCACTTAACAACCGTCAACAACTCCCCCAAGCTTACCTTTTGCTCGTCTCTGAGCAAAGATAAACTCAGTGATGGATCAGGAGTTGCTACAATGCTTTCATGCCTCAAAAGTACACATGCATTCAAACAAGAACTGTCCTCCGGATTAGAGTGAACTATTCTGACTCAAAACTTACTCATATTACCTTTCACCATGAGGCTTGTAGCCGTCACTTGGGTCTTGAGCAGTTGAAAGACAGAACAGTCAAGTCAAGTGCTATGTTTTTCACTCTTTGATCAACTATCATTCTGAAGTTTTTGCAAGATTTTCAAATAAAACTCAGAGTTTCCTTGTATGACCCTTTCAAGTCTCTCATTTGTGGTATTTCTGGATCCTTACCAAGGCATGTGTAGTGTATGCCTTCTCTCTTCTCTCAGAATATGTGGTATTTTTGGAATTAAGGCATAGTAAGGTTGCCATCTCTCTCTCACCCTACTTCTAAGAGGCTTATGTGGAGCTCATAGGTGGGGAGACACTCAAACTCTCTTGCATATATTGCACAGTTAAACCATGGATCCAATAGGAACTAAAATAATAATAAAGTCATATGTGCATGTGAATGAGGAAATGAGATGAATGATAAGATGATGATGATAAGGAAATGATTATGAGGGGTGATCACTTGGCGAACATCTACTTCTACACTTGCTCCTTTGGGGATAACATGACTCCCTTTATTCGGAAACCTTGAAACTTCTTGAAGGGAAGGACTTGGCTACTCTTTCTTTCTTTCTTTCTTTCTCTTTTTTTTTCATTTTTTTTTGGAGCAACCAATCCTCTGAAAATGAAACTTTAGCAACGGGGAGTGTATAACATGAAATGATAATGACTGGAGCTTTTATGTAGGCAAATGGAACGGCGATGATTATTTCTAGATGTTCACTCCCAGGATAGGAGTAGAACCTTTTCTGGATGAAGTGAAATGAGTGGCGCATGTATTTTGTGGATGGATGGATGGATGCGTACTCCCAGGGTAGGAGCGGCATAAGCGCGTATCTCCAGGGTAGAGACAGCACAATATGTGGGGAAATGCATACTCCCAAAGTAGGAGTAGCATAGGTGCGTATCTCCAGGGTAGAGATAGCACAATATGTGGTGGATGTAGATCTATATGTAGGTGGTACTTCTAAGGACAGAAGTAGCACAGAATGAATGTAGTATTTATAAAATGGGTGCATGCTTCGAGGACGAAGTAGCATAGATCAATGGATGGAGAGCACATAGTATTGACTTTAACCGCATGACTGGTTCCTTATGGGTCCACAAAAGACATAACCACACTCAATGCCTATAAAGATTACACTCAAGACTACAATATGATCTATATAAATAGATGGGTTTTCCTAATCTAGCAAGCATGAATATATGGCTGTGGTAGGAATTTTGAACTCTCATCATAAAGGAACTCATCATGCAGGAATTTAATATTTTCAAATAAATTCTCTAGAACTCTAGTATCTCTAGGAACAAGATGGACAAAGACTCAAAACTTTCTCATATCATATCCGTCAACTACCTAGACTTATATCAAGCATTCGCTACCCACAAGTTTCAGGTTCAGAGTAAATCTCAAATCTAAATAGTTGTGTTCAAAACTCGGGAGAGTGCAAGGTTGAAAACTAGATACTTGAAAGGAATTACTACAGAGCAACTATTCATCATTTCCATATAAGAGCTTATTACGTAGGGTTCATTTTAGCAGCGAGACTTTTCACATACTCTCCTCTATTGTATTTTGCAAACTTAACAAATAGATAGATAGATAGATAAGCTAGTGATACTTAGCTGGATACACGGGGTGCTTTCCCCAAGCTGGATGTTGATGTAATGTTGGTGTTGCCGATCGGTAGTGAAGGTGTTCGCTCTTCCGGAGTGTTAGGGATGATGGCGGTAGAGACAAGACACTATTCGTTGAAGACAAAGCACTTCAACAAGGGGATGTCCTTTTGCTGTTTAGTTCTTCTTGATCCTTTAAATTTCGTAAAGCTCAAATAGACAACAAAGCTTGTGGAACTAATTAAGTGTTAGTGATAACCCTTTAAGCCTTGAATGTCTAGAACTTCCTTAACACATAAAATCTTTTTAGCGGGATCTTAATATTTTTACAATTTTATATTTATGATATGCGTGCGAGAAAAATGCAACTAAGATGAAAACTTATTTTTATGCCACCACAGTGGATATCTTTGTGGGCTGTCGCACCACAATATTATCCGCATGGGGCTTAGCATTTTCTAGATGCAATGCAACACAAAATTATTTTCTTTTCTAATGCAGATGCAGTAAAGTAAATATGCGACAAGGATTGATTATGCAAAAAGTAAATATGCTAAAGGAAAAACTAGTGCAATGCTAAAATGGGAAATATGGATAACTACCAAGTTACCTCCTTGGCGAGGGTTCGTGTTTCATTTGATCTCAAAGGTAGAGACCTTGAGAACTGCATCTCTTGAGTTGATATCTCTTGAGGAAGGGGCCATCCATGTTCTTTCCTTGTCCACGGTCTGAAGTGAATCATTTAATTGTGATGTTGGGAGCATCTGTTTTAGTGTGCATATTGCAGCTTCAGAACTTTATCATTGGAGCACCCTGGGACGGAGAGTAGATGCTTCTAGTGGGCCTCTCCCTTGACCTTATGCTCCACTTATTGTTTCTTTACTGCATAGGATTAGTGAACAACACATACCCGAAGGAATATAATAACAAGGATAGAGTTGTCATAGAGCTAAGATCATATTCTATGCTACAAAAAAAATTGGGTAGAAAATTTTAATTAGCATAGAACATTTACTCAACATTACTTCTTCTCTTAAAGATTGATTTTACTTTGTCTTAAGTTTGATTTGTGTGTATGACATCTATAGAAAACACTCAAACTTATAGAGAGGAAGTAATTGCGAATGGAGGGATTGCAAACCACCGTGGCAGAGCGACGAGGGCTTGAGAAGAGGAAGAGCATTGTTGGATCATCATTAGAGGAGTCGGCAGCCTTCCTCCCCCAAGCTTGTTGTTGCTCATCATTGGAAGTCAAGTGTGTGTGTTGAATCATCCCTCGAAGTGTGTTGTAACTCTATGTTCTTTATACACTGTCCATCCTCGTTCCGAAGTCTGTCGGAGAGGGATCTCGATTCTAGAGCAAAGATCTCTCCTTTGCATTCTTCTTTTCCTTGGACTATCCAATCTAGGACGGACAGTTGCATGATCTTCTTTTGTCAACCATTCTTGATTTTTGTTGAGTCTTGGTCGACTAATTGATGTTCATTGGAGATGTAGTTTTCCTTGATGGTCTTTGTCTTCTAGCAGCATGGGGAAGAGTTGCAGTTAATGATACACCATCCATCTTGCTGATCAAGGAAGGAACTTCATGTTTGTATGCAAGCTTCATCTCCAAATGACCAAGGGACATCATCTTGCAAATATAGTTGTTCATGGCCTTCTTGGGCCTCATCGGTAGTCAAACCTTGATGGTGATTGGTTGACACAAGGATGCATGCTTATCATGCCGTGCTTGTCCTTGCTGCCGACGTGCAAGTTGGTGTCTTCAAGAACAACGAGAGCAGGTCTTTGATTGGCCAAAACGAGGTGAGTTGCACCCAGCTTCTCATTGGTGTCCTAGCTCGAGTTATGGGCTCAATGATGTGTTCAAGGTTGCTCGTAGCTTGTCGCCTTGTTCATTCACTTCCTTTGGGTGAATGCTATTGATGTGGACCCTTCTTGTGGCACTCTTGTATCCTTCTTTGTTCTATCACTGAAGTGGTGATTTGGCAGGTTCACCAGGAATAGGCACGCTATAAATTCTTTCAATTCTTTCTTGGACGATGAATGAGCTATGTCTTCTATGCGAAGTTGTTGGAGTTCATCATATGCCTTGCTTCATCTTTGATATGAGTTCATCTCGGGACTCTCCCAATTTGGATTTGGAATTTTTTTTCTGCAGGGGTTAGTCCAACAGAATATACCAATGTCTAGTATAGCAGTTTTTTAGTTCAATAACCAAACTAGACTCCATGTCTAATCAGATTAAGGAAGGCTATTTAACCTAAGCACCATGCTTAATTTAAAAGCCAATAGAAGCATGTGCAATACTTCTAAACCAACACTTACTAAGGCAGACAAAGGTAACATGAAAGCACTATAGAGATTTACTCAAACAGTGATGGTAGAGCATGATTAATGTTTAGCAAACTGAGCATGCCTTAAAGGTAGAGACAATCAAGATAGTGTAGCAACATGGCAAGAAATCTATTTATTGAAGTAGATCCCCAAGCTTGACTTTCATAAATCAAGATTGGATGAATGCAATTCAATGTTGCATAATGATTGGTCGGACATACCTTGCATTTGTCATCCCTTCAATCTAATTATAATTCTATGCTCAATTATCAAGGGCGGCGCAATAGAAAAGGTGAACACTCATGTCATGGTCTAAACAGTGCTTGTTTTAGGACGCTAAGCTTATCCTTGGGAAAACTTCAAGATGTGAATTGGTGAAGTGGTTCAACACCAATCTATAAGTACTATCTCAAGATTCAACATGACGAGATCTGCAATGTTTATGGAAAACATATGCGTCTATAACCACCCTTTCATTGTCTTTAGAAACAAGGAGCATGATGGGGTTGCAGATCTCATGTGTGGTAATGTTGGAGAGACTAAGTGAATCAGGAGATTTTTCATATGAGCAAGGTCTTGATGGGGTGTTTAAGAAGTAACTACTTTGCTCATTGAAGTCTCCATCATTTTTCACTTCCAAGGGTGACTTATGATAAATGTCCAAAAATTCCCTTGGATCATCTCTCAAATTGATCTCATGTAAGGCCTTATCCATCCATTCAATGGCAATAGCACATAGGTTTTTAATGCTCTCTAGCCATGGATGTTGCTCTTCAAGATCCTCTATATGGTCTTGATGATTCCTATGCGTGGGATATCTAGATGGACTTCTAGGATCATCAGGAGGTTTAGGAGAAAGGGCATAGAATGAGTTATAGGGGTCAAGGATGGGTTTAAAGATAGGTTCATATTCTATGTCTGATGTGGGCATAGAAGGGGAGAACATAAGTGTGGATTCTAGATGGCTTCGCTCTCCTTCTATGGCATCACTTGACATGCCATCCTTGAATCTTTCTAAATGTCCTTCAAAGGAATTGGATGTGAGATGCTTTCTAAAAGATCTCTTCCTGAGAAGATTGACAATGTATGCACTAAAAGATCTCTCATGAAGTGAGAAGTTTATGCTCCTCCCAAAATTGCCATCAAAAAGAATTTCTAAGGATAGAATTACTTCTTTCCTTAGAGAATTTTGGAGTACTACTGGGTTGGGATGGATAGCCAAATCATGGGATTGAAAGGTTTGCAATGTGGCTATGAAAACTTCCTCTTCTAGTTTGGGGGATGATTCCTTCTCTACCTCTAGGATGTTATCATGAAGGCTAGTGCAAGGAGTATGTCCATTAATAATAAGGACAAACCTCACTTCACTAAAGGGTAAAGAAAGGAAAACTCCTCCAAAGGCAATATTATCAAGACCCATATAAAAATGCTGAAGAAGAACATGGTCTTGTAAGGCTAGGTCTAAACCTAAGTTTATAGGAAGATTAAAAGATTCCCTCAGTGTGGCCAAAAGTTCATTACCTACTTGATCGAGAGGATAGGGATTGGGGTTCATTATCCTCTCTAGGATGAGGATTGGACCTTGGGTACATTACCCTCTTGATTAGAAGATAGGACTCTAGCTATAGAAAAGGGTTGGCTTTGACCTATTGCAACCACACATGGGCGCAGCTCATAGCTAGATGTGAGAATCATGGGCTCTATAGGCTCTAAGCTTTCGCTCATGGGTGCAAGAAATTGATAGATAGGCATGGAATTCGGGTTATCCATAAGGATATAAAAGAAAAGGCAAAAGAAAAATACAAAAAGATAAAAGTATAATACAAAGTTAAGCATGACTTAAGGTTATCTCTTGTGAGACCGTCTTTCTCCCCGGCAACGGCGCCAGAAATGCTTGTTGATACTAGATACGCACACGAAAGAATCAAAGAGAAATAATCCGCAAGCGCACGGATATCGTGAGCACTTCACCCGGGAGATATTCCGAGTATCGTTATTTATTTATCCGCTAGGAGAAAACGTGCATCTGACTAACCCAAGTCTATACTTAACCCCTGAGCTACAGACAAGGTAATGAGCGATATAGGGAGGATTACTACCACAGTCTCCTTTCAACCTATGGCAAGCTTTGCAACTACTACTCTATGGGAGCACCTAAGAAAAGACACCACAGAGGATGCTTAACCTAGCACTTTTGGACCTATCTTACCTACTGACAGGAAGTGGATTACAAAGGTAACAAAGGGATTGTCACTTCCCTCGATACTACCAAGGTTCCGGCCAGATAGGGAGCATCTACGAGTGAACCTAGCCCAAGCACCACGCTAACGCTACGAACGATTACTCTATTCCCAACCGGAAGCGAATAAAGTAAACTCGTAAACCAAACAGCAATAATAACAAGAACTTACTAGTATTAGAAGTTGAATTGTAGAATAATCCTAGAACCAAGCCTCGGGTTAGGAGACTTGATCCCGCAGGTACAACCGGAGAGGAGACACCGACATGCCGGGCTTCCTCCAACTCTACCTCCACCCTATACTCTCTCTATCTATCTTGAATGCTAGGCCCTAGGGAGGAGATCCATTCAAGGGACCCCCTCACCGATCCTCTCTCGGAAATAATGAATTAGGGTTTCAAGGGATGCCTCCTCCGGGGGCCGGGGGCCCCTGTTTATATAGCCCCTAGGATGCACCGCAGCCCTCGGATCAAACCGACCTAAATGGACGATTATTATTCATCCTCAAAGGCGGTGGAACAGGGATCCACGAGGCTGACGCTGATTGGCTGAGGTCACGAGTCGGCCGACTCTAGGGTAGGGGCGACCGACTCTCCACCGAGCCGGGTCCGGCTCCCGTTTGGTCCAAAGCCTTCTCGAACCTTCCAGATTACAAAATTTTCACCGGTTCCCGATTTTCTCTATGTAAACCCGACATGTGGGCCTTCCTTGGGTATTTTCGGTGACACCCTGCGAAAGCAGGACATTCACCAAAACTCGTGGAATTCTATCAGTATAACCCCTATATCTAGTTGGTGAACATATTTTAGTCCTTTCTCATGTCTAGTTGACGGTAAAAATTGGCACTTAACGACCGTCAACAACCGACCCACCCCTAGAGTCGGCTGACCCAGCCCTATGCCAGGTGGGGCTCCGCTTCCAGGGTTTGCCTTCTGGAGTCTTCTAGAGTATACAATTTTACCCATTCGGCCTTTCTTTCTATGTAATCATGACATGTGGGCCTCCTTGGATGTTTTCCTGATAATCCCCTGTGAAAACACATATTCACCAAAACTTGTGGAATCTGTCAGTTTAAACCCTAAGTTTATGGTGGTGAACAGATTATACCCTTTCTCTCTCTGGTTGACATATAAAATTGATCATTAACAACCGTCAACACCCGCCGGCAGAGTTGCTCCCGCGAGGCCGCGGCGGCGGAGCATGTGTGAGGTAGAGTGGAATGTAACGAGGGCAGAGTGGAACATGAGGCGACGGTGGGGGAGGGGGGGGAGGGTTCGCTAAAGTAGCGATGACCAAACCCTCCGGTTGCCACTCTGGCTCGTCCACGTTTGATTATGTGGCTGCCGTGGCTTCGTCAGGACGTGGATGCGCCGCAGGCTTAGATGAAGGACCTGGATAGTCACTTCAATAGTTGGAGGACGCGAGATGGGAAGAGATCAATAGTTTAAGTACCTCTAGTGCATTTAACTCTATATAGTAATATAATTGGCAATAGTTATTTCTCGGGGAAGCGAGAAGGTCTTTCTTTTTGGGACGAAGTGAGTATTAGTTTGATTCTCAATAATTTAACCCGTTCCATTTTCTAATATATTTTAATTAATCTATATTGATATGGTCAAGCCTCGCTGAATAGACAATATATAGCCAAATCATTTTATTTTGATCAGAAATAATTTTTTCTAATTTTTAGAAAAAAAGTTTCTTTTCCTAATTCAAGAAGCATTGTTGTAATACCCACAATGTCACCAGTTGTCTATCGATACATGTAGATACCACAAGTGCCGATCTAATCCAAATATAAAGATTTTCTTTAGCTTTCTCCACGAAGTATGAATGTCCCAGTTCATGTTTATAATATGCTTTTGTATCAAAAGTAAGCTTCTGTTGAATTTCATTTTGAGGTGTGTCAAGCGCCTGGGCGCTCAACGACGGTAGGCCACGACTACGGAGCTCGTAGTCGCGCTCCAGTCCTCACCTGCGAGGTTATACCCCTCAGCTGGTGGCTTAACAGAATAGGAGGGAGATTAGACGATAACTTCAATGCTTAACCTCTCAATTGTTTCGGTACAAGAGTATATAGCCCTCCGGCTAACTAACTTGGAAATAAACGCTAACAACTTGGAAACAAACCCTCCTAGAATCACGGCTAATCCGATCCTAGCCACTGAGCCCGTCCTTGCCATCCACGGTCGCGGTGATCGCGCTGTGCTCCGCGACGCGCGCTGCGGCTCGCTCCGCAGCCCTCCGCACATCTCGCGCCCGGCGACGCCGTGTATAGGCCGTGCCCCACATGACATCTCTCCCCTCCTCGCGAATCAGCTCGTCCTCGAGCTGGAACTGAGGGTACTGCTCGTGGAAGGAGTCGAGGTCTTCCCAAGTAGCTGATTCGGGCGGCTCGCCACGCCAGTGCACGAGGAGCTGACGAGCGCCGCGCGCTAGACGGGCCCGTTCCACGCGAGCCGGCTCCGGCGTGACCACGCCGTGGTGGATGGGGGGCAGCTCTGGCGGCGCTGTTGGAGGGACGCCGACGAACTTCTTGAGAACACTGACATGGAATACGTCGTGGATGCGCGCCTGGGGAGGCAGAGCCAACCGGACGGCGACGTCGTTGATCAACTCCGCAACGCGGTACGGGCCGATGAAGCGCGGCTTGAGCTTGCTGGAGGTAGCCTGCGGCAGTGAACGCATGGTGCGCTGGCGAAGACGCAGCAACGCCCAATCACCCACCTGGTATGAAACTTGGCGATGCTGACGGTCATAGTGGTGCTTGTGCACCAACTGCGCATGCTCCAGGCGATAGCGGACGTCAGCGAGGAAGGCTTCTCGTTCCTCCATGTCATGCGCCACGGCAGCCACCCGGGTTTCACCCGGCTTGTATGAACGGAGGGTCGGTGGGTCGCGGCCGTAGATGACGCGGAACGGAGTCTCCCGGAGTGAAGTCTGGTACGCCATGTTGTAGACGTACTCGGCCCAGGGAAGCCACCGGAGCTACTGCCGGGAGCGGTCGCCGGTGAAGCACCGCAAGTACATGACGATGACGTGATTTGCCGATTCCGTCTGGCCGTCAGCTCGAGGGTGGAAGGCGGACATCATGTGCAACTTGGCGCCCATCAGCCTCATCAACTCGCGCCAGAACAACGAGGTGAACACCGGATCACGGTCCGAGACCATGGACTACGGCATACCATGGAGGCGTACGATGTCGTTGAAGAACGCCTGCACCACGGTCTCAGCAGTGTACGGGTGCGCCAGCGGGATGAAGTGGCAATATTTGCTGAAGCGGTCGACGACGGAGAGGATCACCGACTTCCCGTTCACCCTGGGCAGCGCCTCCACGAAGTCGAGCCCGATGTCAGCCCAGACGACCGTGGGGACGGGCAGCGGCAGCAGTAGTCCGGCGGGGTGGAGGTGCTCCGTCTTGTATCTCTGGCACATGATGCACTCCCGAACGAAATCCTGCACATATCGACGCATGTTGGGAAAATGGAAATCGCGGCGGAGGCGATGCAGTGTGCGCTGGACCCCTTCATGCCCATCATCGTGGACCGCTGCCACAATCTCTGGCAACAACGGAGATGCTGGCGGTATGTAGAGGCGGCCGTCGTAGGTGATGAGGCCGTCCGTGATCGCCCACGGCGCCGCCCGTGTGCCGGCGACGATTTCGTCATGGACCGCCACCAGAGTCGGGTCCGTGGCTTGAGCTTGGCGGAGGCGGTCGATGAAGTCGAAGCGGGGGCCTGAGACAACCATGATCGTGCTCAGGGAAGCCTCCTCGGTGTCCCAGCGGGATAGGGTGTCGGCCACCGTGTTCGTCGCGCCGGACTTGTACTCCACTGTGAAATCAAATCCCAGTAGCTTGCCCACCCAGTGGTGCTAGGGAATCATGGCGAGGCGCTGGTCGAGGAGGTATTTCAGGCTGTAGTGGTTCGTCTTGACGGAGAAGCGGCGCCCCCACAAGTATGGCCGCCAGTGGCGGACGGCGAGGACGAGTCCGATGAGCTCGCGCTCATAGCCTACCAGGGAGCGATGGTGGGGCGCCACTGGCCGACTGAAGAACGCGATCGGGTGGCCGTCCTGGATGTGCACCACCCCGAAGCCGTACGTGGACGCGTCACATTCCATGATGAAGGGCTTGGCGAAGTCTGGAAGTGCCAGCACAGGCGCGGATGTCACGGCCTCCTTGAGGGCGAGGAAGGCTGCCGCGGCGTCGGCGTTCCACGTGAACCCTTCCTTCTTCAGGAGCGCGGTGAGGGGAGCGGCGATGGAGCCGATGTTGTGGATGAACTTCTGGTAATAGCCCGCCAGGCCGAGGAAGCCGTGCATGACACGCGCGGAGCGGGGCTGTCGCCACTTGTGGATGGCCTGGACCTTAGCGAGGTCCATTGCCACACCCGACGCCGAGATGGTGTGGCCCAGGTACCCGACGGAGTTGACGCCGAACGAGCACTTGGACTTCTTCACGAACAGGCAGTGCTGGCGCAGGATGGTGAGGACGACACGGAGGTGGCGATGGTGATCGGCCCAAGTCTTGCTGTAAATCAATATGTCATCGAAGAAGACAAGTACAAACCGACGGAGGTGATCACGGAGGACGTCGTTCATGAGCGCCTGGAAGGTTGCCGGGGTGTTGCACAACCCAACGGCATGACCAGGAACTCGTAGAGGCCGTCGTGGGTGCGGAACGCCGTCTTGTGGATGTCCTCCGGCCGCATCCGAACCTGGTGGTACCTTGACCAAAGGTCGAGCGTGGTGAAGAAGCGCGCCCCATGGAGCTCGTCCAGGAGCTCGTCGACGACGGGGATGGGGAACGCGTCCTTGACGGTGAGGGCGTTCAGGGCGCGGTAGTCGACGCAGAAGCACCAGGTGCCGTCAGCCTTCTTGACGAGGAGGACCGAAGACGAGAACGCGGAGTCGCTGCGGCGTACGATGCCCTGGTGGATCATGGCGGTGCATTGCCGCTCCAGCTCATCCTTGTGGGCCGCCGGGTACCGGCATGGGCGGACGGCCACCGGCACCGCGTTCGTCTTGAGGACGATGCCGTGGTCGCGGCCGCGGGACGGTGGTAGGCCCACGGGCTCGGCGAAGACGTCCTCGAACGACGCCAGCAACTCGTCGAGGAGAGACGCGCTGGCCACCGTGGAGAGGAGCGGCGGTGCAACAGCAGACGTCACCCCGGTCCAGCGGAAGGCGCACCCATGGAGGTGGAACGCCATAGACGGCGTGGCGAAGTCCTAGACTATCTCGCCGAGGGTGGCCATCCACTGGGTGCCCAGCACCAAATCGTACCCTGCAAGAGGCATCACAAACAAGTCGATGTCGAAGGTGGTGCCGTCGATGACGTCTGGCGCGGCGTGGATGACGCCCGGGCACGCGACACGCTCGCCGTTGGCGATGACCGCCGTGAGCCGCGGTCTAGACTCCACCGGGAGCCCCGTGCGTGGCGCAGCACTGGCGGAGATGAAGTTGTGGGTCGACCCACTGTCGAGGAGGGCGACGAGTGGCGCACCGCCGATGGTGACTGCGATCTGCAGCGTCCCACTGCACGGTACACCTGCCACTGCGTGCAGGGAGAAGACCGGCAACTCCGTGGTCGGCTCCTCATGTGCATCGGCGTCATCAGCGTCGTCAAGCTCCACCCCTGCGATATGGAAGATGCGCTGGCAAACACGGTTGTGCCCCCGGGTGTACCTCTTGTTGCAGTTGTAGCAGAGGCCAAGTCGGCGGCGTTCCTCCTGTTCCTCCTTGGATAGGCACTTCGCCTGGCGGCCCTCGCCCTGGTTGGTGACCGCCGGCGTCTTGTCAGGGTGCGGCGGGGGTGCTGGCAGAGCCGGGCGCGCGTGTGGGGCGCCCAGGATGCCACGGCCTGGAGCCTTGGCCAGCGCGGCCGTGTACTCGGTCATGAGCTCGAACTGTCGTGCCAAACTCATGGCGGACGCCACGGACTGGGGGTTCTGCATCTGGACTAGAAGGCTAAGCGGTGGCAGGAGCCCGCCGGTGTAGAGCTCGATCCTCTGGGCCTCCTCCAGTTTGCCCGCGCGGGGCAACAGCGCCTGCCACTGCGATGAGTACTCAGCGACTGTCCCGGTCCGACGGCAGGCCGAGAGCTCGAAAAGCGGAGCCGAGCGGAGCGGTGGCCCGAACCGTAGATTGATGAGGTCCTTCAAGCGTGGCCAAGTCGGAGTGCCCTCATCCTCCTGAACTTGCATGAACCATAGCTGGGCATCGTCGTGGAGGTTGTATGAAGCCATCCAGACGTGCTCCTCCGGCATAATCCGCTGCTGCAAGAAAAAGGATTCGCACTTGTTGATGAAGGTGAGCAGATCAGTCTTGCCGTCGTAGCGCGGCATCTCCGGGCGCCAATGCTTGGGGGGGCGATCTGGGGATTGCTCGCCGGAGTGGAGCCGTGGGCCGGAGCCTGAGGACGATGCGGTGATGTTCTCGAACGCCTTGGCGTTGGCCTGGATGGACGACTGCATGGCAGCGATGTTCTTGGTGAGGGCTTCGATCGCGGCCTTGAGGTCGCCGTTGTCACCCATGTCACCGGAGTTGGATGCGACGGATGACGAAGAGGAAGAGGGGGTTGGACTGACTAAGGTTGAAGGCGGCTGTGGTGGTGGGTGCGGGGTCGGGAGTCGCGGATGCGGCGGTGGTAGGTAAAGGCGCGGCGGCGGCGGACGCCGAGGATCGACGAGATCCTGATACCAGGTTGTCAAGCGCCTGGGCGCTCAACGACGGTGGGCCGCGACTACGGAGCTCGTAGTCGTGCTCCAGTCCTCACCTGCGAGGTTATACCCCTCAGCTGGTGGCTTAACAGAATAGGAGGGAGATTAGACGATAACTTCAATGCTTAACCTCTCAATTGTTTCGGTACAAGAGTATATAGCCCTCCGGCTAACTAACTTGGAAATAAACGCTAACAACTTGGAAACAAACCCTCCTAGAATCACGGCTAATCCGATCCTAGCCACTGAGCCCGTCCTTGCCATCCACGGTCGCGGTGATCGCGCTCTGCTCCGCGACGCGCGCTGCGGCTCTCTCCGCAGCCCTCCGCACATCTCGCGCCCGGCGACGCCGTGTATAGGCCGTGCCCCACATAACAAGGTGTCCCTTTGGGGGTCCATCAATGCTCTCCAATTCATTTCCTACTGTTCTTTTTATTCAATTCGTCTGGCTTGCTTACACATGCTAACAGAAGATTTACTCTACAGACATTGCAAAATATACATAGGCAAGAGAATTGCGAGTTCAACCAATGATCATTTGATAAACTTCTGGGTAATTACTTCAAAAAAGAAACTTCTGGGTAGTAATTTCTTCAGTCAACTGATGCCAAAGCTGCAGACTGCAGGAGAAGTTATATTCAGGATTTATTGGAGATACACAGGAAAATTAGAGGCATTATTGTTAGTTAATAACAGAAGTACTTCACTCTAATGGAATTTGTAATTATAGTCAGTTTGATTTCAGTTCAGATAAACTTCTTCATTGCTTCTGAATTATAAGTCTACGTTTAGCTCCGTATCCTTGGCATATTCAATGAAATGGCACTTCTGTTGGCAATGGAGCTGGGAGCTCAATATGTAGATATCTCAGTTCAAGGTTGGATGTACTCCTACTCCTTTTTTTTTTTCTTTCTTTTCCACGTCTTGTAGTCTATTACCAAGGAGGTAAATGAACTTTGAGGGCATTGGGATCATTCAGAAATGAACAAGACTACCAAAAAGAAGACAGAAAAACATTAGTAACACATTTGGCAAAGGAAAGTAGCACATTTCGCATTAGGATCATTCACTGGCTGGTTTCCTCCAACAAGGGCGCGGCAAAGCCACGCTTAGCTTTCTAGTGATATTTTATCGCCGCCCTACATGACAAAGCGGGAGGTGTAGCCGCAATAGCACCAGTTTTTATTCTCTCTTGGCTTAACCTTTTTTTCTAAGAAATGTATGTGCGTATACCCAAGACTGCTGCCAGTCCATCTTGAGGTAGTCGTCGTAAGTCAACAGCCAGCAACTTCAGAGTTCAGACCGTGCTGAATCCGTTGGGGAGTGGAGACGCCTTTCCCTTTGTTTCAACACACGACTGTTTCAGCACCAATACCCAACAATATTGTAGATAGTGCATCTGGAGGCCACAAGGAAATGGTCATGAGTTCCAGAACACTGCTATACACCCATTAGAGCCGATTTCTCCGGCCAGAGCTGTACTGACCTTTTTTTTTCAGCTGTCACCACTAGATGTAAGCATTCAGAATGCCGCGTGGGACTTGACGCTTCTTTTCATTTCGAGCGGTTCTGCGCTGCAGCAGGAAGTTTCTATAATGAAGGGTACGTATGCGCTCCCTCCCTCGGTCACGTTTGGTTGCTCCGAAAGAATGGATGATGAAGCTGCACAACGTTGACAAATCACTAGCTAATCAATGCTTTTTCACTGAATTATTGGCTTGAACCCATATGTAATGGTGCAAGGGCGGTGACTAATGGCTTATTTTTAACTAAATACAAGATTGGCTTGAACTCATCTGTAGTGCAAGGGGGCTAACCAATCTCTTTTGACTGAAGGAACTTGAACACATCGGTACTCCCATTATATGAAACTGCAACTAGCTTGTATCTCTGCTTGGCTCAAAACCTTCAGCAGACATGCTGCACCTCAGAAGCAGATGCCTCCTCCTCCTCCAGCTGTTACTGTTAGCAATCTCCACCACCACAACTAACCATGCAACTGCTTCCTCATCTTCATCCACGGGCCATGGCAGCGATGAGGGAGCTCTTCTTGCTATCAAGGCAAGGATCTCCAGCCACTCTAGCGTGCTGGACTCGTGGAACCAGAGCACCAGCTACTGCAGCCGGGAGGGAGTTCGCTGCGGCAAGAGACACCGGTGGAGGGTGGTTGCTCTACACCTCAGTTACCAGAGCCTATCCAACGCCATCTCCCTGGCTATCGGTAACCTTACTTTCCTGCGGGTACTCAACCTGAGCTCCAACAGCCTGCAGGGAGAGATCCCTCCCAGCGTCGGCTCTCTCTGGCGCATCCAGCGCATTGACCTAAGCAAAAATATGCTCACCAGTGTCATCCCGAGCAACATTAGTGACTGCATCAGCCTCCGTACAATGTACATCTACAACAACAAGGGACTCGAGGGAATCATCCCAGCGGTGGCGGGGGCGCACGGGGTGGAGCAGCGTCGCGGGAGCAAGCGAGCGTGGGAGGGAGGAGGGGATTTTTTGAGCGGTAGAAGTTGTAGAAGCTAGGTACATATTTAGGTTGTTGGATTCTACGGAGAAGATACGGAAAGCAAAGGAAAAGAAATGAAGCAGACCGATTCTCGGCGGAATTCGCTTTCCCCCGAAGCTGTTTGAAGCATCCAGGGCCAAAAGATTGAGGATTTGACGGCTGAGAAGATTTCAGGCAACGTGGACGCGGCTTCTGCACGAGGTGCCGTTCAGGCTTCATGGGTCTAACTAGAAAAATATAGCTCTAAATTTGAACACAAGAAAATGAACAAAGTAATACAGGAACAAATCTGATATACCCCTAAATCCTGTAAGGGATTACAAAGGACTATTGAACAGAAACAGCAAACTCATTGTGAACAATGATAATTATAGGGGGTAAGAAAAGGTTGTGTTCCAAATTTCCCCAAAACATTTTTGGTGGAATGGCTTCATACAACTGTAGGGTGACATAGACCATCAACGGTGTTCATGATCACTATATGTGCAAGGTAAATATGCATCACAGCATCTTCGGAGATCATCGCTAACTCTACTCTTCTGATCTCATCTCAAAGATGACAAACCCATGGTTCAATGCCCTCTTTGTTCACTTTTCCAAGAATTCTTGGCAGCTTCAGCAGATGAACCACTAGAATCTCCACCTTTTTCTTTGGGCTTCGAGAAGAACAGATCCCATTCGTGAGGTCCAATTGTCTGCTGTCCATCTTCTAACAGACTATACTTCCAGCTATTCTCTTGGATAAAATCTTTATCTTCGTGGCCTGCGATGATATCTCTTCTCAACTTTGTCACTTTGTTAATGATTGCCTCTATGGAAACATCAAATGCATCTTTCAAGGTCTCCAATTTCGATCTTGGATCAGCATATATCACCTTGGGTATTAAACTGATGACCTCCTCTCTCATTTGCTTGATGACATCTGGGCGAATACTCTTTAACATCTCCTCAATGCTGGCATTTCCAGAGCGGATGTCATCTTCAGGGATGAATATAGAGTACCTTGTGTAGTTCTTGGGAAGATGCCATGTATATTGGACGTACGCTGTACCGGGATGGAAGAAAACAGGTATGCAGCCAGCCAACATGGAGTCAAAGGCAGATCTTCTCGTGAAGGAGTCGCCCGTGGGCTGCAAGGAGAACGAAGAGCTCTGGAACATCTTCATGAGTGTGCCCGGGGAGTCGCACTTGCCGTTCAACCTAAGCTCACACTCCAACAAGTTACAGACTGTTGAGCTCCTGCATTGATCGATGAGTTGCCCTCTTGTTGGGGGCAGGGGTGGAATTGGCTACCCCGTCCCCCGCGATAACGCGCGCCTCTTGTGTTTTCTGTTTGCAGGCAAGGCCGATAGCGCAGGCATGGCGTGCTTTCGGCACCAGCTCCTGGCGCCTGCCGGGAGCCGCCGGTAGCGTGGACTCGGCGCGTATCCGGCGCCTGCCGGAGTCGCCGATAGCGCGGGCTCGGCGCGCATGCGGTGCCAGCACCCGGCGCCTGCCGGGAGCCGCCGATAGCGCGGGCTCGGCGCGCATCCGGCGCCAGCACCCGGCGCCTGCCGAGAGCCGCCGATAGCGCGGGCTCGGCGCGCATCCGGCGTCAGCACCCGGCGCCTGCCGGAGTTGCCGATAGCGCGGACCCAGCGCGCATCCGGCGGCAACACCCGGCGCCTGCCGGGAGCCGCCAATAGCGCGGATTCGGCGCGTATCGGCACCAGCACCCGGCTCTTGCCTGGAGTCGCCGATAGCGCGGGCTGGGTTGCGCATTCGGCTTGACCGGGGGCGCATCCGGCAGCTGAGCTGGAGGCTGGCCTGGATGAGTGTCGGTCGGTGGTTGGCCGACAAAGGTGGGCCCCTTGGGCCGTTTACTTGTTTACCCTTGGTCGGCTCTTCGTGTACGTTGAAAGTAGAATTGTTAGGGGCAGTTCGGTCAAGAACGCAACACGACTTCCTATAAATACACCCTGACTTCTGGGCTCCGCGCGTTTTAGCCGAAGGATAAGGAATATAATGTTCGTGTTGTTTGTTCCGTTTTACTACTTCGTATTTCTAGTTTCGGCCCCTCTGAGGGTAAGACCCTATAGGGCTGAAACAACATTGGCGCCCACCGTGGTTGTCGCACGGACTTGTCATGCCACCTAAGGGAAAAGCTAGAAGTTCAGTTGTGAGAAAGCAAATGCCAACCATCGACGAGACTGCTCCTTCAGCAGCAATTGGCTCGGATCCGCCACTCCCCGAGGCCGCCGCATCGGGGGCGGCGCCTTCACCGCCGAATCCGACGCCTCCGCAGCCAGATCCGGCTGCCGAAGACAACGCAATCAGAGCGGCCAACGGAGCGCCGGTTCCGTCTTATGCGGAACCCGCCGCTGCCGAGGGGGCGGCGGATGACGCGGAGGCCGACCCGGAGCCAGAAGCCCCCTAATGCGATGGACGGACTGATGCTGCAGAATTCCAAGCTGCTAAAGTTGCTGGATGAGCACACAACCAGAATCGAGGAGCTAAAGGCGTATCGTGATCAGTTGCAAGGAGACATTGAAGCAAGAAACAGGATATCAGCGACCCAGGTAGCGGTCGAGCATGCAGCGAGAGAAGCAGAAAGGTTACAGCGGGAGATTCAGGCACTCGGAGCAAGAGCCAAAACTGAGAGTGAGGTTAGATACCTGGGTTCGGCCTCATGCAAGGGGGTCCCGGATGTGATTGACATGGCGTCCCCTCTATCCCCTGAGCTGCAAAAATACCCATGGCCACCGGGGTATAAGCCCAAAATCCCGCACTTCAACGGTAAATCCAATCCAAGAAGGTTCATATCGAGCTACGAGGCTACAATATATTCGGCAGGGGGCAACGAAACTTTGTTAGCCAAAACTTTGATTTTGGCAATGCAAGATAAAATGGCACATGACTGGTACATGTCCTTACGTCCACTGTCCATCTGATCATGGAGGCAGGCAAAAGAAGAGCTGTTGGCAACCTTTCAGGGCCTTCAGGCCGACAAGAAAACCATTATGGATCTGCTTACCTTGTATCAGCCAGATGATGAGCCAATGGCCAAGTACCTGGAATGCATCATTTTGATGCGGGCGCAGGTCCCGAATGTGTCTGACGATACGGTCATCGCATCGGCAATCAGAGGCCTCAAAATTGGACCGTGCGCCGAAGTACTAACCAGGGAGGTACCCAAGACCGTGAAGCAGCTGTTTGATGAAATGCGAAAGTTCGCCATATCAGAGGAAGACTTGCAGAAGCGCAAGGTGTCAAGGAGCAGCCTCAAGCAAAACACCCCAAAGCAGAACCAACTGAATCAGCAGAAGTGGGGATAGAATCAGGGTTATGTCAATAACCTTCAAGAAGAGTCACCCAACCACGCACCCCCGAAACAGAACGACGGCCAGTCTCATGAAAATAGAGGTGGAGGCCAGCAGAATCAGGGGGGGGGGGACGGGGATACAGAGGTGGACGGGGTCGAGGGCGCAATGGAGGCACCCCAAAAACGCAGTACTGTTGTGTATGCGGCGAGAACAAGGGCCATTCCACCAGAGACTGCAAATATAAGCAACAGGCCAAAGAGCAGAAGGAAAGAGATGACGCCATGGGGAAGTCTGAACCCGCAAAGCATGTGTTCCATGCAGCACCGGCGCAGCAATACACTTTCCCCCATCAGCTCGCGGCTCTCCAAGCAGGGCCGCCGGTAAACCCGTACCTAGCTCAACATGCGCAGGCAACATGGGGGGGTCGCCAAATATGCATTACCAGCAATACTAGCAGCCAATGATCGCTCATCCGATGCCAGTATCGGCGGTCGCTTCCTCCTCAGCGCCCGCTGAGAATCGGCCGCATCAACAGCAGCATGTGGCGAAGCAGGAAACTTCCAAAGAGTTGCAGATTGTACACACCGTAGCACCCACAAACGTGATGCCCTCCAATGGGCACATATACGCCATCATTGGAGGTTCCAATATGGAGCACGACAGTAAGAGAACACGAAGAGAGTACCAAAGGCGCGTGCTGGCTGTGGCACCAGCAGCACCGTTAAATCGGGCCGTGTGGAAGCTTCAGCCCATCACTTTCACCAAAGAAGATAATCAAGTCCGGGATTTCCCCCATTATGACGCTTTCGTAGCAACAGCCTTTGTCGCTGGGTATACTCTGCACAACATACAGATCGACAATGGGAGTTCAGCCGACATCCTGTTCACCAAAGCGTACGACAGTATGAAGCTGGACAGGCGTACACTCGATCAGGTGGGCAACGCCCTATTTGGCTTTGGTGGAAAGAAAATAGATGCGCTCGGAAAGAAGACGCTTATGGTGGCTTTCAGCGAGGGGAGAAACTACGCGCGGAAGAGATAGCTTTTGACGTGGTACAAATGGAATACCCTACACAGCTATTTTTGGAAGAGGAATCATAAACAAGTTCGATATTATAATCAAGCATAGTTGCTTGTGCATGAAGCTGCCGTCCCCATTCGGGGTAATCACGGTGCATGGCGATCAGATCGCAGCCAGAAACATAGACGGCAAGCCCATACCGAGATACAGTATGGTGCACGAAGTAAAAAAGCCCGCAAGAAAGGAAGAAGCCGAAGAAATCGTGGAGCGGAAAGAGCGGAGAGCAGAGCCAGATGAGGGCATGAGAATAGTACCTCTATCGGCAAATCGCCCTGACCAGTGCGTGCACATTGGGGCCGGCTTGTCGGAACAGGACGCTTCGGAGCTGTTAGCATTCCTAGCGGAAAACAAGGACGTATTCGCGTGGTCCACGAAAGACCTTAAAGGGGTCGACAGGGAGTTGGCCCAGCATAATCTGAATGTGAGCAAAACGGCAAAGCCAAGGAAGCAGAAGTTGAGGAAGATCTCGTCCGAAAGGGCAGATGCGACGGCTGCTGAAGTGCAAAGGCTATTGGAGGCAGATGTGATCAGGCCCAGTATCCGGAATGGCTAGCCAACGTGGTCATGGCCAAGAAGAAAAGCGGCAAATGGCACATGTGTGTGGACTTCACGGACCTTAACAAGCACTGCCCTAAGGACCCGTACCCTCTACTGCGAATAGACAAGTTGGTCGATATAGCATCAGGTTGCGAGCTGTTAAGTCTATTGGATTGTTTCTCGGGATACCATCAGATATGGCTGAACGAGGAAGATCAAGAGAAAACAAGCTTTATCACCCCTGGGGGGGACCTTTTGCTACAAGCGAATGCCTGAAGGCTTGCGCAATGCTGGCCCTACTTTCTCTAGAATGACAGACAAGGTCTTCAGTGAGCAGAAAAAGAGGAAAAATTTGGTGGCATATGTGGACGATATAGTGGTGAAGAGCGACAAGAAAAGCTCCCATATCGAGGATCTCAAGGAGACTTTCGTTAACCTTCGAGCAAGCAGCCTGAAACTAAACCCGGAAAAATGCATATTCGGGGTTAGCAAGGGCAAGATGCTGCGATGTCTGGTATCGGCCAGAGGTATAGAAGCCAACCCGGATAAAATTGCCGCTATCGTAACCGCCTGAGACAAAGAAGCAGGTGCAGAAGCTTACCAGCAGGATCGCCGCTTTAGGGAGATTTATATCCAGAAGCGCGGAGCGAGGACTTCCGTTCTTTCGTATTCTGAAAACCTCAGAAGGTTTCGGATGGGGTCCGGATCAGCAGCGAGCATTCGATGACTTAAAAGCTTATCTGTCAAGGGCCACAACGCTATCCAGCCCGTCGCCAGATGCGATCTTGTTGCTATACGTGGCAGCATCCCACGCCGCGGTGAGCGCGGCGTTGATCTAGGCCGAAAGCCTAGAACCCCGAATACAAAATAAAATGATAGACACGCGAATAACACATGATGTTCGAAAACTATTGTATTACTCAAGAATCGATCCTCTTACACAGTTGCCGCCCGGGCATATTTATAGTCGCCCGTAGGCATTTACAAGACGATTTTGCCCTTAGGGTTTTCCCCCTAAGGCGCTATGCAACAACTGGCAAAGGGCTAGATAGTCAAACTTGTATCACTAAGCTTTGTCTCTTGGGTGGCCGACCGCCTAAGCCCCACTTGTCATCAGGCGCTCACGTCGCCCTCCCCAGCGCAGCTCCTTTGGGAGTGGTGGAACAACTTTCCATCTGCAAACAGCTAAGACAAGTGGTTAGGAGCTAGAAAGGCGATGTTTCGGCGGATGGATTCGGCGTCGCCGCCAAATCCATTCCGGACACGCGCTCGCCGTTGCCCCTGGCAACGCGCCGGATGCGTCTTCCGCCAAGTTTCTCTGGGCATTAGGGCAGGGCGCCGAATCTCAAAGGCACATACCGAATCATGCGGGCCTTTCGGCCTTCGCCAGGTGCCTAGGCTTCGGCAATCCCCCAACAGTAGCCCCTCGGCGACTATCGAATCCCGGCTCGCGGGATTCTGCAGGGGCCGATAAGGAATAGGATGGCGAAAGGCCTGGGATGCCGAAAGGCCCCTAGATGCGCTGTTTTGCGCCTGGTCGGATGAATTGACCCCAAATTCGGCGCCTTGGCCGAATTGCCCAACGCCGTCCCCGATTTGCACACGAGGGGCCGGTTCTCAGGACCGAAGTGTGTGAACGGTTTTTTTTTTGGCGACCCCGAATCTAATATGGCGAGCTCGTCGGCGACTGATAGCCAAAACCCTGACCTCACGGACCCCGGCCACGGCACCGAATCCGGCGATCCCAGTGGGACTGGAACTGGGTCCGGTGGCTCGGCCGAAACCAGCTCGGAGTCATCGAGCGAGTCCGTCTCGGCCCCGAATCCCCGAGCTGCGATTACGGCCGGGAAACGTGCAGTCCCCCTACGCGCGGTAGCCCCGATTGTGGTTGAGGATGATTCAGGTTTGGAATTAGAACGGGAGAACTTTATGGATGAGGACGTCGAATTTCGAGGCTGGGGAGCTGGACACCCATAGCATTACTCCCCTGCAACGTACTGGTGTTGCTGATGCGGATTCGGGCCCTGCCGCGAAGCGCATCAAACTGGTGGGGTGGTCTTGTCTGGGGAGTCAGATGTTGACGACGCGAAGCTCGATAGCTATGTGAGGGATGGGTACTTGATGGTTGCTGAGAAAGCCAAGTGCCGCGCGCCCCCGAAAGGAGAGAAATACCCGGATCCCCGAGACTACGAGGCGCTGGTGTTTCGGGATTACTTTAGAGCGGGACTTCACTTTCCTTTGGAGGAGGATTTTCTGGCTTCTGTTCTCGACCGATACAAGCTGCAGCTTCACCAGATTATGCCGAATGCCATCTCGAGGCTTAGCATCTATGCGATGTGCTTGAAGATGATGGGGAGCCCCCTGAGCGTTCCCCTATTCGTGGACCTTTACGAATCACACTGACATGGGAAGTATTCGTCGGACAAAGACTACCGAATGGAGATCGGGTCGTTCAACTTTATCCCCGCGAAGAAGAAGGCTGACGAATGCATAGTCCCTTATTTTAAGAGCAAGTGGGACAACTGGAAGAAATATTGGTTCTATATTCGGGTTTGTGAAGATTCGACTGTGGCCGAAGCAAAACGTTTGGGACTGCCAAAAGCTCACGGCTTGGTGTCGCTGATGACTCCCATGGTCGGGGTCACCCAAGGCGAGCTCCGCACCGGGGATGAGGTGAACGGTGATGCTGCCGAATCTTATCGGTTGACTGCCAATCGCCAGATCAGCCGGGACATGGTGGAGGAGATGCTGTCTTTGGGCCAGTGGCCGCTCAGCCGGGGCATGCGCTTCGCGTGCTTCTCCTCAAAGAAAAACTACAAGGGTCCGGCGCTGGTGCTGAAACAACCGGCTGAGTATTCCTCAGATTCGGCGTTCCTTGTGGATATTGAGCGCCGGGCCAACCAGATATGCGGCCCGTATGGCGACAAGGAGCACGAAATGAAACTGCACCAACTCGGCCAAACGGGCCGCTTGAATCGCGTGTGGGAGCTGATGAGCCTTGAGTATCCCGACCGCCCTGCGCCGGTGAGAAGGACCGTTTCGGCGGGTGAACCGGATGCTGCTGCCGGCACTTCGGCGGCTGCGCGCGTGCCAAGTGCCGCCGGGCCTGGCTAAGGACGCGGGAGAGGGCACGGCAGTGGCCGAGGCACTGGCCACCATTCGGCGTCTGTTCGAAGCACGGCCCAAGCCGAAAACCGCGCTCGGAAGGAAAAGGCTCGGCAAACGGTGCCCGTCGAGGACGAAGACATTCGGGTAGGTCACCGAATGGCCGAGCGCTCCTGGCCGAAACCGTTGAAACGAAGCCGCCAACCAGCCCTTCAAGTTGCCGAATCCCCCGAGGGATCGGTGGGGCACATGGTACCGAATGCCTTGCGCATGCTGCTAGCCTTGCTTGCCCTTTCTCGTTTTGAGTTTTGGAGATTTTTTCCTTCTCCTTTTATTTTCTTTTCAACCTGCATTCGGCTCTGATTTACGTTTTTGCTCTCGCCTTGTGTTGCAGGAATTCGGGTGCCCGGACGAAGGAAGCGATAGCATGTCACGAAAGATCCCGAGCCCCCGTGACGTGGACGTCAACTCCCTCCCCACTGTTAGCGGCCTGGATTTCGGAGGCCGGAAGCGGAAGAAGGCCAAGAGCGACACGCACCCGCTGGCTCCGGTGAGGTTGCCGAAACCCGTGGCCGCGGACGCCGAAGCCAGCCACCGGGAAGCGGCGGCGAAAGACGTTGGCGCTCCAGGCACAGCATATAGCGGCTCGCATGACGACCGCCGTCTCGGTAAGTCTCGCTTTTATATGAAGACGACCCGAATGACGCCCGAGATGGCCAAAAGTGTACTATTCAGTCATGGGTTTGTTCCCATGAACGTGGACCAGATTCGTTACGGTGAAATGAGGGTGTATTCGGGGTCATTGTCCCTGGAAGAGGGGAATTCCGAGCAAGCTGAAACTTACCACGTTGCTCGTGCTTTAGGGGTCGGTTCCGATTGCCGCTTGGTGGCGAATGTCGACCCGCGCCTTGCTGGTGTCTTGCCGCCAGCCGAGGGGGCGGCCTTTGCTCATGAATGCAGTGGCGCGTTCAGCGCCACCGAGACTGAGCAAGGCTTGATGGCGACCGCTCGCGGCGAGCTGCTTTCTGCCATCAACTTACACTCCATCTCGGTGAGTCCCGAAACATGTGATTTCGTCTGGAAAGATTCGGGTAACAAACCGATTGACCCTAAGATGCTTGTTTGCAGACTGCCGTCCTTGGGGACGCCCTGGCAAAGCAGGAGTAGGGCACCTTGGCCCACGCCGAAAGGCAAGTCAAGGAGCTTAGTGAAAAGCTGACCGTCACCGAGAATCTGCTGGCGAAGGAGGCTGCTGAGAAGGAGACGAAGGAGAAACTGCTAAAGGAGAAGCAGCAGGCGCTGGACGAGGCTAACGGGAAGCTAGAGAGGTATCGGGCCAACCACCGAAACCTAGGGTTGTCCGTTGACGAGGCCATAGCCCTTGTGCAACGGAAGATCTCTGGGGCAGGTGAAGATTTCCATACCCCTCCCCTGGGAACCTCCACCTTTGAGAAGATTCGGCTGCTTAACGGTGGGCTCGGTGCTCTTGAGGGACTTGTCGAGCTTGGGCGCGAATACGCTGCCTTTGAGAGCGTTCGCGCCCTTTGCATGTCCCTTAAGGACGCCGGATGTGACACTACGCCGGGGTGGAGGCTGCGGAGGACGTCAACGCCTACTAGGACTACGACGCCGACGCCGACAAGGCCGCGAAGAAGTGGTTCTTCGACGAGTTTTGGGGTTTCGGTGGCCGAGATCTGAGTCTGCTGCGCGCGGCTCTCACGCACGCAAAGGTATGAGGGTAGCGAATCGGCGCGCTTGCTGAAGCTTGCGACCCGAATCACTTGACCGAATGCTCACTGTAACTTGTGATTTTTGGCAGGATCAGGACGAGGGGAAGGTGATCAAGGCCAAAGTCGCGGCCTATATTCGGGCGCGCGACGAGAGGGAGGGGTCGTCCACCATGGGCACCCCCATGCGCGAAACGACGGAGGTCCCTCGATTCGCCCCAGGCGCCTCTGCGGCTACTACTTCGGCCCACCCCGGTCCGGATCCTGCGCCGAATCCAGCCGCTCCAACTCAAGCTTCAAAGCCCCCTGCTCCAGCCACCACCGATGATGAGAATGCCCCCGCAGCCTGATCGCGGGATGTAAAAGACTTTTAATTCCAGCCCCTTGCGTGGATGGCGCTGAAAAACTTGGTGATTTGGTTTGAGAACTTGAAAACATTCGGCGTGTGTCGCCAAATGCCCAGTGGATGTAAAACTTAACTTGTTTCTTTAAGTTCGGATTGCTTCAGGCGTAACGCATTTTTGTTGTTTTGAGCGCATTTTGGCTTCGACGTATTTGGATGTGTGTGTTTCAGCATTAGGCATGGATTCGCCGAGAACGCCGAATTTTGGTTTTGAAAGACGCCGCCCCTCCAACTTGTTTGAGTCGAAAAGAACGTGCGGTTTCGTTTCGGCTTAGACGCCGAATTGGCTTTTGAAAAACGCCGTCCCCCCAACTTGGTTAAGTCAAAAAGAACGCGCGGTTTCGTTTCGGCTTAGATGCCGAATTGGTTTTTGAAAAACGCCGTCCCCGACTTGGTTAAGTCGAGAAGAAACGCGCGGATTCCTTTCGGCTTAGACGCCGAATTGGTTTTTGAAAAACGCCGTCCCCCCAACTTGGTTAAGTCGAGAAGAAACGCGCGGATTCCTTTCGGCTTAGACGCCGAATTGGTTTTTGAGAAACGCCGTCCCCCCAACTTGGTTAAGTCGAAAAGAACGTGCGGTTTCATTTCGGCTTAGACGCCGAATTGGTTTTTGAGAAACGCCGTCCCCCCAACCTGGTTAAGTCGAGAAGAAACGCGCAGATTCCTTTCGGCTTAGACGCCGAATTGGTTTTTGAAAAACGCCGTCCCCCAACTTGGTTAAGTCGAGAAGAAACGCGCGGATTCCTTTCGGCTTATACGCCGAATTGGTTTTTGAAAATGCCGTCCCCCAACTTGGTTAAGTCGAGAAGAAACACGCGGATTCCTTTCGGCTTAGACGCCGAATTGGTTTTTGAAAACGCAGTCCCCCCAACTTGGTTAAGTCGAGAAGAAACGCGTGGATTCCTTTCGGCTTAGACGCCGAATTGGTTTTTGAAAAACGCCGTCCCTCCAACTTGGTTAAGTCGAGAAGAAACGCGTGGATTCCTTTCGGCTTATACGCCGAATTGGTTTTTGAAAAACGCCGTCCCCCCAACTTGGTTAAGTCGATAAGAAACGCATGGATTCGTTTCGGCTTGGACACCGAATTGGTTGCTATCTTGGAAAGTTTTGCGCAAGAATATTGTATTTTCTTTATTACAGTGCTGGGGTTACGACTTTACAATGTTACAGGTTTGAATTGGGACCCGAAACATTTGTGAAGTGGCCCTGAAGAGTTTTGCTGACACTGAGGGCTGGATTGCTGCGGACGCCGAGCGGATCGCGTGCTGTCGACCGGTGGGTCGTGCTTTGACGGCACGTGACGCTATGGAGCTAGGGGAACTAGCGCCGAATGCTCTTTTGCTTTTGGCTGGAGAGACCCCTGCGGCTGAAGGTGATGACCAGAATGCGGCCTCCGAGGGACGTTGTGCTGTGGGTGGTGGGGAGGTTCCCAAAACAGCCATTGATGAAGCGCTTCTTTGTACCATCATCCGGATTCGATGTGAGGGATGCTGAAAGTGTTGCCCACTGGATCTTGGTGGAGCGGAACAGAACGCGGCATCAGGCGTGATTCTTTCAGCGGTTAGTGAGGGCCTGGTGAATGCCGAACGGCTTGTGCCAGGAACACTGAAACTGAATGCCGTTGGTGATGGTTTGGAAGCGCCCTTTCTCTGAGCTCCCCGAATCCACCCTTTCCTGGTACTTCTCTGTAACTGAGACTTTTCACAGCTTTGTGAGTTTTGGGGAGCCTGGGGGGAGTGCCTTATTTATATAGGCCCTTTGACACCCTTGGTTGTAAATGCATTAACCTAACTATGCATTGATTACTTTGACAGGTATCTTTGTCATTACTGCGCCTGATTGGCTGATTTGATTCTTGGTGGGCTCCGCCCGCTTTGCTGAGCTAGAGAACACCGGCGAGCCCCCTGTATTTTAGGGAGTTTGCCTACAGCCGTTTTTGGCTGGATGGGTTGCATGCAACCTGAGAGAGAATGCCGAATATATGGCCAAACTCGTCAGCTTGGCCGTTTTCGGTGAAGACATTTCATGCAGCAACAACTTGGTGCTAGTTAAAACATCGAATGCAGTGGCAATTATTACAAGGGATGCCTCAAAACCTCAGTGAGGAAAAAGAGTGCAGAGCCCGGAATGTCTTTAGGCGTCCCAACCGAATGTGGTAGTTAATAAAAGTAGAAATGAAAATTACAGCCCCGGAATGTCAAGGGTAGAAGCGACGCAGATTGTCTGCGTTCCAAGTGTGGGTTGATTCGGAACCATCTTCGGTCACCAGGGTGAAAACGCCTGTCTCGATCATCCACGTGATGATGTATGGTCCGTACCATTGGGGCTGTAACTTGCCCTGCTTGTCTGGCTGCCTGATGAGCACCATGTCACCCGGGGCGAAGTTCTTCCTGAGGATCTTCTTGTCCCTCCAGCTTTTAGTTTCGGCGTGGTAGGCATCGAGGTTCTGCGCCGCCTGGCTCTTTCTGTTGTCGGATACTTCAACTTCCACCATCCTCGGGATTGGATTCATCGGGGAGATTTCGGTTCGGAATAAGCCGAGCTTCACCTCTTCTAGGGTGATTGCTTCCTCACCGAACAGCAGCCTGAACGGCGTGAATCCTGTTGCCCTGGTCTTGGAGATGTTGTGGCCCCAGACAGCTGTTACCAGCTCTTGAGCCCATCATCCTTTCTTTGCGTCTTCCAGAGCTTTGGAGATGATGCCGAAGATGTCGCCGTTGGCTCTTTCGACCGCTCCGTTTGATGCGGGGTGATTCACCGACGCGAAGGACAATTGGATTCCGAGCTCTTCGCAGAATGTTCGGAACTGTGCTGAGTCGAACTGCTTGCCGTTGTCGACGGTGATATAGGCAGGTACGCCGAATCTGCAAACAATTCTCTACCATACAAAATTGGTTAGTGTACCTGAGGTTATCTTAGCCAAGGGCTTGGCCTCGACCCACTTGGTGAAGTATTCGAGGGCCACCATGGCGTATTTCAGATTCCCTGGTGCCAGCGGTAGAGCTCCCACTATGTCGACCCCCTATCGCTGCAGAGGCCAAGTGGGGTATACCGGCTTGGTGGGATTCGCCGGAGCGTTCCGGTTCTTGGCGAACATTTGGCAGCCCCTGCACGACCTTGTAATGTTCTTCGCGTCTTCGACCGCGGTTAGCCAGTAGAATCCTTGCCTCATGGCCCCGTGGGCGATTTTGTGCGGGCCTCTGTGCGCTCCGCACGAACCTGAATGTATCTCGGTTAACAGCTGAATTCCCTCGGGCGACTACCCCTTCCTTGTACATGCTTTCTCCGACGATGGAGAATTGCTTTGTCCTGGACGCCATGCGTTGCTCATCTTTCTTGCTTGCTGGCTCATAGGTCCCCTAAAGATAAGCCCAGATTTCAGATCTCCAATCATCGCTTGTGATAGCGTGGATGACGGCTGGGTTCTCCTCTTCTTCTTTAACTGCCTTGGCTGTTAGGACCTGATAGAATACATCCGGCGGCATTGGTGAAACCTGAGCCGCTGCCTTGGCTAGTTCGTCAGCTTCTGTGTTCTTGGACCTGGGAATGTATCTCAGGGTGAAACCGAGAAAGAATTTCTCCATTCTCCTTACGGCGGACAAGTATTTAGCCAGCTCGGGCTCCTTGGCCACATAGTCCTTCTGAATGTGTCCTACGACCACCTGCGAATCTGATTTGATAATGCAGCGACGAACCCCCAGGGCCCTCAGCTTTCTCAGTGCCAGCAGAACTGCCTCGTACTCCGCCGAATTGTTGGTGGATAGGAACTGCAGGCGCGCTGCGTAGCGAATGACCGGGCCCGACGGTGGTATTAAGATTACCGAAATGCCCGCGCCGGCGCTGCACCAGGAGCCATCGCAGTGCGCGGTCCATTCGGGCTCGGAGATTTCCCTGGTGGGATCGTCCCCGCTTGGGGGTCGCGATGAAGTCTCGCGAGAACCCGTGATTTGATCGCGGCCCCGTGCCCGAATTGAATTGCGACGGTTCAGCTCGGCGGCCCATTTCCCGATCCAGCCCACTACTTCGGCGTTCGGAACGGGGCCTCCAAGGGTGCGCGGATAGGACCCGAATGACATGGGCCCGAAAGTAGTGTTTCGGCTTCCTTGATGCCATGACGACAAGTATAGGCAATTTTCTCCGGCTCGGAGTAGTTGAGCTTCGCCCGGACATTGCTTCGGAGACGAAATATATTGGGAATTGGTGCATCTTCCCCACATGCTCCCTTTCCCCGGACGAGCACCGCGCCGACCGCGCCTCGGTGACGCCGCGAGGTACGTAATGAGCGTTGCATTCGGCTCGGGCTTCGAAAGCATGGTGAGCCGGGTCAAGTACGCCTTTAGGTCCTCGAATGCTTGCTGCTGATCGGCGCCCCAGTCGAATGCGTCAGCTTCCCGTAACACCCTGAAGAAGGGCAACCCTCTTTCGGCTGACCTAGAGATAAAACGGCTCAGGGCAGCGATACGACCCATGAGCTTCTGCACCTCTTTCTTGTTGGCTGGGGGCTTCATGTTCATGATGGCTGCGATCTTTTCAGGGTTGGCTTCGATGCCTCTCGCCGATACTGCATGACCCTAGCGGCTTTCCCTTACGTATGCCGAATATGCATTTCTCCGGGTTGAGCTTTAGTCCGCTGGCGCGAAGGCTGGTGAATGTTTCTTTGAGATCCGCTATGTGCGTCTGCTTTTCATCACTCTTGACAACCAGGTCGTCCACGTAGGCCACCAGATTGTTTTTCTTTTTCTGCTCCCAAAAGGCTTCATCTGTCATGCAGGAGAATGTAGGTCCAGCGTTCCGAAGTCCTTCAGGCATTCGGTGGTAGCAGAACATTCCGGCGGGCGTGATGAAACTTGTCTTTTCTTCGTCCTCCGGGTTCGTCCATATTTGGTGATACCCTGAGAAACAGTCTAGGAGACTCATCATTTCGCACCCGGCCGCAATGTCTACCAATTTGTCGATGCGTGGCAACGGGTACGGGTCCTTGGGGCAGTGCTTGTTGAGATCCGTGAAATCTACGCACATGCGCCATTTCCTACTCTTTTTCTTTACCAGTACCACGTTGGCCAGCCATTCCGGGTACTGTACCTTTCGGATGACTCCGGCGTCCAACAGCCTCTGCACTTCTGCTTCGGCTGCCGCCGCTCTCTCGTCTGACATTTTCCTTAACTTTTGCTTCCTTGGCCTTGCTTGCTTGTCGACGTTCAGGCTGTGCTGCGCTAATTCGCGGTTTACCCCCTGCAAGTCCCTTGCCGACCATGCGAACACATCCCGGTTCTCGGATAAGAAACTCAGCAATTCGGCTCTGTCTTCGGCGTTTAGGCCGGAACTGATGTGTAAACATTCGTCGGGTCTGCCGAAGCTGAGTGGCAACTGGACTGTGTCTTCACACGGTGCTGCCCTGGGCTCTTTTCTCTGATGATGGTGAAACTCATGGTTTTCTTCGGGCACAGTCTCTTTGACTTCGTGAACCGCGCTGTACCCTGGGATTGGTTTGCTGTCGATGCTCCTGGCGGCTATCTGGTCACCGTGTACTGCTATGGCTCCGCCTGGGGAAGGCATTTTCAAGCATAGATACCCCTGGTTGATGATGATGTCGAACTTGTTGATGATGCCGTGGCCGAATATGGCCGTGTAGGGATATGGTATGTCAACCACGTCGAATGTGATCTCTTCAGCCCTGACCTTTTGACCTTCGCTGAAGGCTACAGTGAGGCTTTTCTTGCCGATGGCGTCGATTCTTTGACCGCCGAATCCAAACAAGGCGTTACCGACAGGATCTAGATCTTTTCTGTTGAGCTTCATTACGTCAAAGGCCTTGGCGAATAGAATATTAGCGGAGCTGCCGTTGTCAATGAGTATATTGTGCAGTGTATATCCTGCGACATAGGCGGTGGCGACGAATGCGTCGAAATGCGGGTAATCCCGGACCTAGATGTCCTGCTCACTGAAAGAAATGGGCTCATTTTTCCATGCGGGTCTGGCGACTGGGCACTTGACCGAAACCGAGTGCACCCTTTTTACGTAGTCTCGCCGAGCCTTTTTGTTTTCATGCTCCAGGTTAGTTCCTCCAGTGATGGCGTAGATATGACCGTTGGACGGCATTATATTCACCCGCACCGAATTAACCACCTGCAGCTCCCTTGAGCTTTCTGGCGCTGGCAGCACCTGCTGCTGCTGGGCTTGATTCTCTGGAGGGGCCGACGGCTGAGCCGGCGCTGGGGCGGCCTGCTGTCGGTTCTGCTGGGCTTGCTGAAACCGCATGTAATTCGCGTGATACCAAGTGTACGGAGATTGATAGGCCTGAAACGCTGGCTGGTGATATGCCGGGGCCGGAGCTGTGTGATATACATGCTTCGGCGCTTCTGCTGAATTTGCAGATTCGTCTTTCTCCCGCTGCTGCTTCGTGAGCTGGTGTACTTGCAATCTCTGGTGAAGTGGCCTTTGTCTTCTCCACATACCGCGCAGTAGGGGGTTCGATTACCCTTTCTGCACCCTTTGCCACGGCCTCCGCGCATTCCGCGACCTCCGGTCAAAAGACGAGTTGCTTGTATCATTAGGTTGTGCATCCGAATCCTGGTGTACATTGTGAACCGGACTGCTCTGCTGACTTGCCTTTGGCGGGGCCTGCGATGTGCTTTTCGGCGTGGCTTGCTTGAAACTGTGACGGGCAGCCTTTCTTTTGTTCAAGTCATCCTCTGATTTGGTGAACTTTCGCATTTGGTCGAAGAGTTGCTTGATCGTTGTTGGGGGTTCCCCAGACAGAGCTTCGGCGCACGGGCCGATTTTCAGACCCTTTATTGCGGCCGCGATTACAATGTCATCTGACACATTCGGCAACTGTGCCTTTAGCTGAATGATTCTCTCTAGGTACTTGGACAGCAGTTCGTCGTTCGGCTGGTACAGATTCATCAGATCCGCCGTTGTTTGCTTGTTGGTCTAGAAACCCTGGAAGGTGGTTAGCAGCTCGGCCTTTGCCTGCTGCCATGAAGTGATGGATAATGGCTTCAGAGACATATACCAATCATGCGCGACATCCTCGACCGCCATGATTAGGGACTTGGCGAGAATGGCATCGTTCCCTCCTGCTGAATGGACCGAAGCTTCATAGCTTGAAATGAACTTCCTCGGATTGGACCTACCATTGTACTGTGGTATCTTTGGCTTGTAGCCCATCGGCCAAGGGTGACACTATATCGCTATGGACAGAGGAGAAGTCATGTCTATAGCTTCGGCTGTGCCACCGCTGCGCTTTTCCTCGATGAAGATTACATCCTTGGTGAATCTTGGTGAGGTGGAACCGCTCTCCTGCAGGCTTTGAATCTCGTGCAATAGCCTGGCTTCCTCTTCTGTTGCCTGATCGATAGCTGCCTGGGTGGACGATACCCGCTTTCTTGCGGCGACGATGTTGGCCAGGCAATTTCGCTCTGCTGTGAGCTCTGCTACCTTGGACGATCGCTCTTCAAGGACTCTAAGGAGCTTCGCGTTCTCGGTGTCCTCAGCCGCTGGCTGCTCCTCCTCTTCCTCGTCCTCGACTTCCGCATCATGGGTGCCGCCTCCTGCCTCGGGATCCGGCGGATCTGCTGGTTGCACAACTGGTGCTTCGGCGCCGGCAGGCGCTGCATTCACTGCTGATGCCGAAGCAGCTCCTGACGGCTGGAGCTGAAACCCGGCATCCGACGCGGCCGTAGACGCGGAAACCTCTCTGGTAGGACCGGGCTTACCTTTCCCTTTTGGTGCCATGGCCGTTGCGAGCAACAACCACGGTGGGCGCCAAATTTGACCTAGGCCGAAAGCCTAGAACCCTGAATACAAAATAAAACGATAGACACGCGAACAACACACGATGTTCGAAAACTGTTGTATTACTCAAGAATCGATCCTCTTACACAGTTGCCGCCCGGGCATATTTATAGTCGCCCGTAGGCATTTACAAGACGATTTTGCCCTTAGGGTTTTCCCCTAAGGCGCTATGCAACAACTGGCAAAGGGCTAGATAGTCAAACTTGTATCACTAAGCTTTGTCTCCTGGGTGGCCGACCGCCTAAGCCCCACTTGTCATCAGGCGCTCACGCCGCTCTCCCCAGCGCAGCTCCTTTGGGGGTGGTGGAACAACTTTCCATCTGCAAACAGCTAAGACAAGTGGTTAGGAGCCAGAAAGGCGATGTTTCGGCGGATGTATTCGGCGTCGCCGCCGAATCCATTCCGGACACGCGCTCGCCGTTGCCCCTGGCAACGCGCCGGATGCGTCTTCCGCCAAGTTTCTCTGGGCATTAGGGCAGGGCGCCGAATCTCAAAGGCACATACCGAATCATACAGGCCTTTCGGCCTTCGCCAGGTGCCTAGGCTTCGGCAATCCCCCAACACGCGGTTTTGGTGCAAGAAAAAGAAAACCAGGGAAGTTACAGCAGTTCCCAATCTACTTCGTATCGGAAGCATTGACAACAGCAAAGGCAAACTATTCTGAGCTGGAGAAAATCGCATATGCGGTGGTCATGGAATCGCGGAAACTCAAGCATTACTTCCAGGCTCATCACATTCGAGTTTTGTCTGCTCAGCCCCTAGACGCCCTGTTCAGAAATGCAGAGGCGGTAGGGCCAATAGGCAAGTGGGCAGCAGAGTTGAACGAATATGTCATTGACTTCGAGCACAGGTCGGCCATCAAATTGTAGGTGATAGCGGATTTTATCACAGACTGGACCCCATGTGGTGACAACACTACCCTCTATTTCAAGGAACCAGAATGGACAGTACACATGGATGGAGCGTGATGCTCAGCTGGCGCAGGCATATCCACGGTGTTGACACCTCCAACCGGCCCAAAACTGTGATACGCCGCAAGATTGCAGTACCGCACCACCAACAACACGGCCGAATACGAGGCAGTTCTGCTGGGTCTCAAGAAGCTCAGGGCGCTAGGAATCCGTAGATGCGTCATCAAGTCTGATTCGCAAGTGATTGTGGGGCATATCTGAAAGGAATACACTACCAATGAGCCGGCTCTAGCCAGGTATCTGGAAGCCGTACAGCGAATGGAGAAATATTTCCTCGGTTTCACCTTGCAGCACATACCGAGGGCGGACAACGCTGAGGCAGATGCGCTGGCAAAAGCAGCAGCCCAGAACACTCCCTTGCCTGCCGATGTTTTCTATCAGGTCTTAATAGCCGCAGCTGTACAGCAGGAAGAGGAGCGACCAGCAGTAATTCATGCTATCGCAAGTGATGACTGGAGGGCACCGATATGGGCATTCATTTTTGGGACCTACGAGCCCGTAGACAGAAAGCAACAACAAAGGATGGAGTCCAGAACAAAGCAATACTCCATAATTGGAGAGAACCTTTACAAGGAAGGAATCGTGGCTCCACTGCTGAAGTGCATTAGCCGAAACGAGGGGGTCCAGCTGTTGCATGACGTACATTCGGGAACTTGTGGGGCGCACAGAGGGCCGCACGAAATCGCTCACAGAGCAATGAGGCAGGGTTTTTATTGGCCAACCGCTATTGAGGATGCCAAGCAATTGGTGAAATCGTGCCATGGCTGCCAGAAGTTTGCAAAATATCAGAGGGCCCCAACAAATCTAACATCCCCAATATGTCCAACCTAGCCGCTACAGAGGTGGGGGATCGACATAGTCGGACCGCTTCCGCCGGCGCCTGGAAACCTGAAATTCACTGCTGTGGCATTGGAATACTTCACCAAATGGATTGAAGCGAAGGCACTGGCTACAATATCGTCTGGCACTTTTAGTCAACTTTGTGTGGCAGAGAATCATCAGCAGATTCAGGGTTCCGTCCTACATAACTGTGGACAACGGAAAGCAGTTCGATAGTGTCAAGTTCAGGACTTTCTATGAAGAGCTGGGGATCAAATTGGCGTTCGCCTCAGTAAATAATCTAGAATCGAATGGCGCGGTAGAACGGGCCAATGGCGACATTTTCACCGCCATATCAAAGACCCTCGAAAGCACTAAGAAGAAAGGCAAATGGGCTCAGGAGTTAACCGCTACGGTTTGGGGGCACAATATATCCAAGTCCCGCGCAACTGGTTTCACGCCATTCAGACTTCTCTTTGGGGAAGAGGCCATTACACCAGAAGAGGTGCGGCTGGGATCTTTCCGAACCGAAATCATGGCCACTACGCCAGAACAGCGATACATCCAGCTCGAAGCGGTTGACTCGTTGAGGCATCAGGCGGCGGAAAACCTCGACAAGTACCGTCAGGAAACAAAGGCATGGAGAGATAAAAGAGTGCTGAGGCAAGTCATCAACCCCGGAGATATGGTGCTCATTCGGCAACCCGACAAGCAAGGCAAACTGCGAGCCGCAGGTGGTACTGTGCCATACATCATCGCGAGAATGGTGAAAGCGGTGTCTACATGCCGGTGAATGATGATGGCGCCGAGGCCGGCCATACTGAACGCCGACAACTTACGTCGTTTCTATCCATGAGATTCCCCCATAGGGGTTGTAATTTTCTTTTCAGTTCATGAACATTTGCTTTACAATTCGGGGGGCGCGCTCTTTTTCCTCACAGGGGAAACCTTTTTCGGAGGTGTGAGGTTTTTTAATGAGGCATCCCTATGTACCCTTGTTCAATGCTTTTTAATTCACGTTTCCCCTAAAGCGAGGATACGTACTACTTTTTCCAATCCGAAAAAGACAGTGGCACATGTGCCATTGTCCCTATTCGGAGCAGTCTTTGTCAGGTTGCAAGCAACCAAAAGCCAAAAATGGCTAGTGAGCTCAGCAAAACGCTGAAGCATCACGAATACAACAAATAGCTGAATGCGCGCAAAAAAGCGCTGCCGGCGAGTTCAGCAAAATGCTGAAGCATCACGAACACAGCAAATAGCTGAATGCGCGTAGAGAACGCTGCAGGTGCATCACGAAAAAAGCAGCGCACATCCCAAATATAACATTCACGCAAAGACATGATCAATAGGCCATATGAGCCCTCACAGTCAACTTCTTATTCATCATATTCTGGTTGAATAATTACACCGGTAGCGGTTCATGGACTCAGTACCGCAATCAAGACCAACACACCCACTATATCGAGCAACACCTCGAGCATATGTGTGGGCGAAGTCCCTCGGACTCCCGAAAGGAGTGCTATACTGCACCATGATCGGGTGCACACCACCCGAATATGACATCCACAAATGACGGAAGGGCCAAAAGCCTACGCTTAATGTGGTTAGTGAGGACCGGTAAGTGGATGCCGCATTTGGTCTGACGATATCGTCAATCCTGAAACCTCCCATCCTCACCCTAGGCTATAAACTCCATCAGCAGGTGGCAAAGCCAAAATTAGTGCTCCTACATTCATGAAGATAGCCGAGGGGCAGGAGTGGGTTATATAGATCAACCAGCCTAGTTTTTAACCAGGTGCACTTATGGTTCACCTAACAAAAGTACGGCTCCGTAATTGCAGGTAGGAAGGCGTTTAAAAGCGCAATAACCAGTGCAATACTATATATACACAACCTTCCCATTCATGTAAAGCTATGGCAGTCACAATCCTATCATCACTCCTAAAAATCAAGATCATTAGGAGTGAGAGGAGTCAGGAAGGGAGTCAGTGCTAGTCTTCCCGTTTCGGTTGAGAGGGTTGAGCACAGATGCGCAGCCAGGATCAACTCGACTACCTAAGCAAAAGCAGCAAGCATGCAATAGCAGAGATGCGCAGTATCGCATGCCACAGTATCACCAAGAATGATTGGAAGATCCAGCTCCTTCACGCCAACTAGCCCAGATCGGGGAGTTTGGCCCGCAGCAAGCGCGGGGCACATATAAAGCGCGGGGCTTCGCCATCTGTTACGGGTTAGAGCCCCAGCTCCCTGTAAACAAGAAAGGGCACCAACACACCCATCCGGGCATCTTCAATTACACCACACCCCTTCAAGATAGGATTAAACTGGCTCTAGCCAATAAAGCCATGCAGAGTTCCATTCAGCGGCTGTGCATGTCACAGAAGTAACTTGTAACAATCAAGAAAAATTCTAAGTGAAAACAAACGCTAGAGGGCTTACTAAAAATTTTTCGCCGAATGCGCCTCCACCGATCAAATTTCAGGGGGGTGGCGGCGCTCTAAGACTCCAAGCAAACGCGGAGGGCTTACTAAAAATTTTTTGCCGAATGCGCCCTCCACCGATCAAATTCGGGCGGCGCTCTAAGACTCCAAGCAAACGCCGGAGGGCTTACTAAAAATTTTTTCGCCGAATGCGCGTTGGCATTTCTTAGCGCGATTACCAAAATAGTCTTAGAGCCTAATTTCGATAACGGCGCTAGAAACACTAAATGGCTTTACTCGGCATAATTACTAGAACCGGTTCTAGCAACTACGCGAGTGTTGCCAAGAGATAGATCACATCCTAGTAGATAAATATCCAAGCGCACGGATCTATGGTCGAAACATTTCACCGGAAGTATTCGGGGGTATCGTTATTTATAATTTCCCAAAGGAAGGCATAGGGTAGTTAAGTATTCTAGCATGGGTATGAATACAATATCTAGTATGAGGAGAAATCGACCAATGTGCTATACAGGGGTAAGCATATGGTAGTTTGGATAGTGGACACACACTTAGAGCAACCTCAAAGGAATAAAGATAAAATAAAGAATAAAAAATAATCTACGTGGAGCAGGCAGGTCCTATACGGTCAATGCTAGAACAGCTAATTCCACATGTTATACAAGTCAAGACTCGACTATAGACTAGGAATATGGGGAGACCGCGGCAACCGGGTCCGATCGATGGCGGCATTTACGAACTCCTACTCAACATGCGAACGTGGGGATTACAAAGGACGGACAGGGCTATCACCACCTGCCGCCTACCACCTCAACCGTGGCATGCCGACATATCCGAAGGTTCCCTCGCACCCGGACACCATGTCCGCATACTAAGGAGCTACCTACGTCCCCCCAGGACTCCCACCCTACGGATGGACGAGCTAGAACATAGGCAAGCCCGAAGGCACATCGAACCGCTATTCCTCTCCTACAATCTAATCTAAACAAGTAAAACATACGAACGATGAAGAACTGTGTAGAACACGATGAACAACTCTCACAAGAACTATGGCCTTGTTCTTGATCATAGAATATATCATGTACTAGACTATACTCTAGTTCATATGCAAGACTATATAAATGTAATGAGAACTTGACTAAGGAAGAATGCTCCATAGATTTATACCAAGAGTGTAGCTTTTCTTCCTGGAGACAAGTTCTCCAAGTAGCTTTGCCTACCTCCAATGGACTAATGCTAAGATTAAAGAACAAGTGTGAGGAAGTGAGATGGCTCCAAATGGTGTGTGTGAAGGTGGGGGGCCTTTCCTCTTCATTTATAGGGTGCTGGAGGCGGTTCACGGGCACGGAGGTAAAATAACCAACGGAACCATCATGCCCCAGATGGAAGGAGGCAAACCGCCTTGGCCGGGCCCACACGGGGTAGGGCCGGGCGCGGCCGCGCCCTGCGCGCGCGCCCGGGGGCGCGCGCGCCCCGACCGCCTTTGGCGTGTGGGCCCGAGCCGTCCTCTGGGCCGTGCTTTTGCTGGTGATTTGGCCCACTTCGACCCCGAGGTGGGCTACCTTATTTCCTTTGCCGTTTTACGCCTTCCGGAAAGCGCCTTTTTATTCTAAAAATTTCCTGCACTTGGTGTATATTCTGCAAAACAATATTTTCTCCAAGCACAGGTGGAACTAGGTCAATAGTAAAGATATATGTGAAATAAAATATTTATTTCCCCCATAATGACTTATAGTTGGCGGGTAGAAATTTGAGTTAACGACCGCCAACAAGATCCCCCAAGCTTACCCCTTGCTCGTCCCGAGCAAGTCTTTGCTTTGGGTTATTGATCAGGGGTTGCTACGATGCCAATTATATCTCAGGTGTACAAGTTAAAAGAGAGCGTTCTACTGCTATTTGGATAAATCGGCAATTGTATCTACTCTATGATTCCTGATGGAGTGGGGCTTCTAATTTTCTCAAGTCTTGGGCGATTGCAAAATAGAACAGTTTCAAAGACCGGTAATTTTCATTCGTCCCAAGATCAACTTTCAGTCCGGAGGTTTTGTAAGACTTTTATAAATAAACCAAGTGTATAGTAACCTCACCAAAGGCATTTTTAGATTTTTCCTTCTTCCTGTGGGGGTATAAACCCCTATACCCGCACGACCCGACTTTAGGCCTGCTCGGACTGAGACCCTTGGCCCAAGAGCGCAAGGCCGACCAGGGCCCAACTCTGGTCGGCTACCTTGGAAGACAAGGAAGGAAGGGCGGACTAATTGACGCTTCTGGTCGGCGGTGAAGATATCGATCACAGGAGATAGGATCGGATAAAGGTTGTTACTTTATATGTACATTTGTGCCCCGGAAATATCGGGCTTGTAATCCGCTCCCCACTATATAAGGCGAGCAGGACACCCTCCCAAAACTCATCTCCATATCAATACACAACTCTATCAAGAGCACAGGACGTAGGGTATTACACGTATCGTGGCCCGAACCTGTATAAACATGGTGTCTTGTGTCTCTCGATTACATCTTGTTCGCCATCTAGCGTGCCTTACCGATCAATCTACTACCTTAGGCATACCCTAGGAAGACTGCCGCCGATATTTCGTCGACAGTGGCGTTCCAGGTAGGGGCTGTGTGTTTAGATCTCAAGATGAACAGGATGGTTTCGTTCCCTGCCTCCATGGACCTCGACGACATCGCTCCGATCACCTTCGGCTCTTTCGGCTCCTGTGACGTAACCGAGGTGGCGCCGGCTGTCGAGGCGATCGCACTCGACGCTCAGGGCGCAACTCCACCGCAAGGATGAGACTCCGACCTCACGGAGAGGCTGCTAAGGCTGATGGTCTGACCATCGATCCCACGCTATCAGAGACGCCGGATCGATAACTCAGATCTGATCGAGATGATTGATCGCCATGGAGAAGCATTGGCGGAAACTCTCGCCCTCGCGGAATCCGCACTTAAGCAACTTACCGACCTCCGGGTCGATGATGGGTTTATTCTCGTACAGTGGTGAAAGCGCTGTAACACACAGGGTTCCCGGTCAGATCCAGATCTATTCAGATTAGATCGCCCGAGGCCAACGCTCACCCGCCCGCCACACCCTACGCTGGACGACAGATCAGAGAGATCAGGTACCCCTTTCATGTTTGGGCTCAAGAACACCGCCGCGTCCTACGAGGAGCTCTTCCCTCCATTGGTCCTCGCATGCCGGTCGGACCCTGTGCATCCACCGACCTCGCCCCACTTCGTCAACATGATCACCTCGGGTGGGACGCCCGACGCCGCAAAGACAGCGGCCATCGGACATGGAGGAATCAAGCACCCCATCGCTCCCCTCCGCCGTAAAGGCAGCCCTCGAGGCAGGATCTCCAGGTCAACTCCTCGACGCAATTGGCTACGCGCCTCCCGCTCCCACCGAGACACCGAGCTCCATGACGACGCAAGTGTCGCCAATGGTGATGGATGTTGATAAGATCGCCGATAACAACACTCCAGATAAGGAGATTCTCCAGTCGGTTGCTGAGCCAAGCAGGGAAGAGGATAGCCCAGAGCGCCCTCCAGGCTTTGGCAACACCGTATTCATGGTCAGCAACGACGAGCCGTCCATCGACAACGAGACCCCTGATCAACGCCGTGACCGCACCGCACGCAATGCGCACCGCGCAGTTCGACGCGATTGCGAACGAGACGAAGAGCAACGACGGGCCGATCAGGCTCGCCATGTCAACCGCAACTTGGCCGACGAATTTGACCTGGTCGGACAGCGTCGGGTTCACAAGACTCCGACAGCTAACATCGCGGTGGCCAAGAGCAAGTTGGAGGCAATGCCCCACACCCCAGCAGTCCAAGAAATCATCGACCACCTGATGGCAGCTGAAGGGCAGGTAAATCGCATGCGCCGGGCCGAGGTACCTCCAGAAGTTCCGGCAGCGTCCGCTCAACCCAGCCGCCGCCCAGAGTTAGGGGAAAGATCCGCAAATCAAGATCCAAGCAACAGACCGGCGCACTCTTCAAATCGCTCCAGCAACTCCAGTTCCGATTCATCCAGTCGCGACGTGCGATCCGTAAACCACGACCGCCGCCGCCGATCGCCGGATAGGCGCCACCACGATGGCTCACCACGACGACCCCGGGAGCGGTGTGGCCGCCGAGCTTTCCGCGACGATGACGCCGATCAGCACCGGCACAGAGATCGCTATGACAATGACGATTGGCGCTACGATGGGGGCCGTTTTGAGATCCCGGGTCCCAAGCCGTATTCCGACCGACTCAGGGAGGTGCATTGGCCGCAGAACTTCAAGGCCGGTGAGGTGCAGCCCTACGATGGCCGCAAGAATCCCGACCAGTGGCCCTTCCTATATGAGACTGCAATCCGAGCAGCAGGAGGCAACGAAAGTGTGATGGCAAACTACTTACCAGTAGTCCTGGGCCCTTCTCCAACCAACTGGCTCATGTGCCAACGCGAGGGCTCGATTCAAAGCTGGCCTCAGCTTCGCCAGATGCTGTCTGAGCACTTCAAGGCCACGTATCACCAGCCTGGCTCCAAGTACGCCTTGGCCCAGATCCACGACTACCGCAATGAACCTCTACGCGAGTACATACGCCGCTTCAATGACATGTGGACAACGGTAACGGACATCACACAGCAAGAAGCCGTCGAGCTCTTCATCAAGGGGCTCACTCAACCCCGCAATGAGAAGTGCAAGATCGAACTCCTACGAACTCAGCCGAAGACGATGGGCGAAGCCCTAAAAATCGCCGACGAATGGACACGTGTCGATGACGCCTTGCGATCCAGCAAAGAGGACGGTACATCTCGACGACCACCCCGCCGTGATGACGACGATGACCGCGATCGCGATCACCGCGCGCGGGACCGCGGAAACCGCGACGACAGACGCGACTCTCAGCGCTTCGAGCGGCGCAGCCACAGCTGTGAGGACAGTCGACGCAATTCCCGCCACCGCAAGCAGCGTAGCCGCAGCCGCGAGGATGATCGGCACAGACGCAAGCGGAATCGACGCGATGATGGCCAGCGCTACCGCGGAAACCGCGTCCACAATGTCAACAACCAAGATAAGCCATACGACGATGGCTACGACAAGGTCCTCAGCCAAGACTGCCCAAGGCACCCTAACAAAGGCCACACGATAGGTCAATGTTGGGGCTTTGCGAACATCTTCAAGAAAGCTGACACGCGGCGACCGCGGGGTGGCAACAAGAATCGGAAGGACAAGCGCAACGCCGACAAGGAAGTCAAGAAGGAACGAGACGACAACACCTCAGATGATGACGGCCGCCGCGAGTTCAAAGAACCCGAAAGGAACGTCGCCGTTATTTTTGGCGGCAAGGTCGCCACAGAATCCCAAAGGGACAAAAAGCTACTCCGGCGGTCGATAATCGCCTTCAGTAGCGCCGACCAGGAACGCGTCGCCGACGTCAAGGCAGCCTGGTCGGAGCAGCCAATCTCCTTCAGCCGAGCAGACATGTGGTGCGAGGGGAAGACTCCGGTCGCTTCCCCCTTGTTTTGGACCCCGTCATCAAGCACCTCCGCTTCAAGAAGGTGTTGGTTGACGGCGGCAGTGCCTTAAATATACTGTTTTTACAGACATACAAAGAGCTCGGCCTGAAGACAGAAGACCTGGAACCCTACGACTCGCCGTTCTGGGGGGTGATGCCAGGAAAGCCCTCCATGCCCCTTGGCCAAGTCACCCTCCGAGTTCAGTTTGGTACAAAGTAGCATTTTCGCTTCGAGTACCTTAATTTCATCGTCGCCGACTTCGAAGGTGTCTACCACGCAATCCTTGGCCGACCTGGCATCACCAAATTTATGGCGGTCCCGCATTACGGCTACATGGTACCCCGAAAATATCGGGCTTGTAATCCTGCTCCCCCACTATATAAGGCGAGCAGGACACCCTCCCAAAACTCATCTCCATATCAATACACAACTCTATCAAGAGCACAGGACGTAGGGTATTACACGTATCGTGGCCCGAACCTGTATAAACACGGTGTCTTGTGTCTCTCGATTACATCTTGTTCACCATCTAGCGTGCCTTACCGATCAATCTACTACCTTAGGCATACCCTAGGTAGACTGCCGCCGATATTTCGTCGACACTTCCTACCACTAAAGCTGAGGGTGGAGTTTTGGGTAGGTATGTAAGTGGGCATACTTGTATCACATATGTTGTAAGGTCAAGGACTGAACCTTACAGAGATTAAGCTATACACCTTAATTGAGATGTGCAAGTGTGTGGATGGAATGAAAGATGATTCCTAATTTTTGTGGTATTTTTGGGTCTCCATGCATCAAGACATACTTTCTTTTATTGATGAATGAGATGAAGAAATGATGGGCTATGAAAGAACAACTAAATCTATTCTCTCATTTTTTTTTTTTGAACGGGGAACTAAGACTTTTCCCATTTGCCTACAAGAGTGATAAACCTTCTACTATATATATCTTTCTCTTTTTTTTCTTTTCTTTTTCCTCACTTTTTTCGACTAAGAACATAGCCCAAAACTTTATTGATGGAAAGGATGAGGTGGAGAGAGATGTCATGATGAACAACGCATGGAGAATTTTGCAAACTACATGAGAGGGGTGCGCGATCCTCAGGGTAAGGGTCGGCATTTTTATTTGGTGGATAAAAATTGGTGCGCAACTCTCAGTGTAAGAGTTGGCGTTTATTCGGTGGGTGCAAGTGAATCTCAATCATGGGTGTAGAGTCATAATCTCACGTCGGTAACAATCCGACCGAACTCAATGTACGAACAAGCAGCGTATGAAGGTTCTTATTCTATAGATCATATGGCTCTGGTGGGTATTCCACGATCATTGAGGAACTATTTTTTTTGAAAATTTTTTTGAAACAAAGACTCTGGACATCAGGTTTTCTCAAAGGGACGTTTCATTGCTGTGGTCTATGTCACTATATCATATCGCGCAATAACCTAGATGAGAGTAATTGTATGCAACCCACTAAATCAAGTTTCTAGAGCATGATAATGTAAAGCCGATAAACTCAAATATTAGAGAAAACTCTATTCTAGACAAGTACAAACGAGACATAAAACAGAGCAACCAATTATTTCAACATGGGTGGAACTAAACATTTCATAGCACATATAAGGAATGGAATTATAAAAATAAATATATATATTTTTTGAATTTTTTTCAATGCAAGAAACTTGAATTTAAACATGCTAAAATAAAAATAAAATTACGAGAAAGTAAATATGCAATGCAGGTACCTTAATGAGGGTCCTCCCCCAAGCTTATCCTGAAGCTCATGGCCTAGGTTGTATCCCTGGGACCTCCAATAGGCCCTCTGTTCCTCCTGCTGGATGCGGAGGCTCTCGGCAAGAGCGTCGAACCACTGTCCGTGCTGCTGCTGCCACTGGGTCATCGATTGCATGAAGCCGCCCAGGGTGTTCCTGATGTCGTTCGTCTGGATCTGCAGCTGTCCAATGCGGGTGTTGACTGAGGCCAACGTCAGCTCCTGCTCGGGTGGTGGTGAGTCAATAGTGTACCGTCTCTGTCGCTCCCACTCGACGGTCCCTGCATCGGACCATGTCCCCTCAGCGGTCTGTGCCGGCTGGGGGTACTGCTCCCACCCCGAGTAGCCTGCGTAGCCCTGGTAGGCCTCCCATCCACCATAGCCATACTGCTGGGGAGGCTGTGCAGGAGCATCTGGCTGAGCAGGGGAGTTAGGCTGTGCATAAGCCTCAGCCCCTTCTCTAGTGGCTCTCGGAGTCTGTTCTTCCCTGCGTGCTTCTTCTATAGTTTTCAAATCAAAGGTGAGCACGTCACAGTTATATAAATAGAGATCCGGGTTAGGTAACCAGATCTTATTTACATAACCGGCAAAGAAGAAACAGATATGATCTTTTCCATCGGCCTTCAAAGTGTGTCCTTGGGTTAGGGAACGCAAATCACAAATCGGCCGATCAAGGGGAATGTACTCAACATCGTTACCATCTAGTGCTCCTACGGCATTGGCAATGCGAGTAACAAGAGAGGTGCAATCGATAGCATAAGACTTCTTAATCATATCTAGCCAGTGGAGGCACATCTCCCGTACAGGAGCGACCTTGAACTTGTGAACTATGGCATAGAGAAGCTTAAGTTCTGAGAATGCACCCATCTAGTCTTGCCGGCGGGAAACAAAGTCATGGAAATCCAGCGATGCATGAGTCTAAGGGTAGGGTGTTGGATCCAGTGTGTTCGGGGTTTGAAAGGTCCAACTTCTACCCTACCCGAAATTTTCTCCCAAAAAGAGTTGCGATCAAAACCAGGATAGATGCATCTAATTTAAGTGCACACTTATAGTGAAAGCCTAGATGATGAGCGAGTTCCCCCCAAGTAAGAGAATACTCCGTGCCAAACAAACGGAAGTAAATACGCTCATCATCATAATCAAGTGTGCAAAGAAACTGGATGGTCAAGAGACGCGAACCTTGCTCATCGATGGGCTCGAAGTTTTCCCAACCAACCGCCTTCCAAATGGTGTCGAAGTCGGTGTCAATACCTATTTTCTCGATGAGGTTGGCGTCATAGATCATCGTGTGGTTGAAGAGCCGATCCTTGAGGCGATGGTACCTCTGCAGCTCCTGCTCTCCCTCTAGGTCGAGGTACGGGGCGTCGACCGCGTAGATCCCCTCGGGCTCGGGGGTTGCGGGCGCCGCTTCCTCGGCCGCTTCTGGCTCGTAGGGGGCACCTTGGTAAGAGCTCGAGGCCTCACTGTACCCCCACGAACTGTAGTCGCTCATGGCGGACTACGCCGGTGGCTAGCTCTCGGGTGCGAAAGAACTAGTGGAAGTTGATTTTCCACACCCGAGACTAGCTCTAACTCTTGCTCTCTTGCTCAAAGATTGCTTGTGGAAGCTTGTTGTGTGAGAAATGGGGGTGGAAGAGAGTGAGAAAGTGAGGATGTGAGATGGTTTGAGCACCCCGGCCACCCCCCTCCTTTTATAGCCGAACCACCAGCATGGATGGGGAGGAGAACGGCTAGGAGCCATTGGGCGCTAGCGCGGGCCCCACCTCGGCAGGACTGGCGCGGCCGCGCCTCGGGCGCGCTCACGCCCAGGCGGGTCCCGCTGCCGTCCTGCTTTGGCCGTTGGGCGCCAACGGCTAGCCCTTGGCGCTAGCCGTTGGTGATCCCGCCCGGCCATTCAAAAAATATTTTTTTCTAAAATAAATATTCTCTCTTTTTTGGAGAAGAAGTTTTATTTTTTATATATTTTTTCTTCTACTCTCTTTTTTTCTTCTCTTTTTTTTCGAGTAGCAAGAAAGTACTTACCGACATGTTTTTTTTTTGTCGGTGCTCTTATTTCTTCCCCCAAGCTTGCTTGGCTTAACGAGGGTGACCAAACCCTGTCGCGATCATATTTGCGACTCGGGGCGGGACCTCGGGTTGCCCGGGATCTTTGCCGTGTCGGCGTTTGTCGGGATCGCTGCGGCAATCGGGCGAGCTGGGTCTCTATCATCTTGTTGAAGCTCAGCTGGTTCTTGACAGCTGATGATAGGCCCCCTACCTTGTTATTCATATTTTCCAAGATCTTGTCATTTTGGATCATCTTTTTGGTGATATTTTCGCTGATCTTGGCTTGGCCGTAAACCAGGTCCTTCAATGAAGGTTGATTTGAATTAAACCCGGAGGCGTAATTCGAATTACCTTGGAATGGAGGACGGGACTGGTTATTCCAGCCATTCCCTCCTCCTTCTTCTGCCGGCGAAACCCATTGTTGAGGTAGGCGGCCTCTTCACGGGTCTCGGGCGGTCATTCCCCAAGTGTCCGGCTTCACCACGGACCTCGCACGTCATGCGAGCGTCCATGGCGTTGACGGTGGCTTGGATGCATCGGTGATGGCACCTCCGTCAATCTTCTTCGGGGAGTAGGTCTATTTTTGCGGCAAGCATATCCGCCTCCTTCACGGTATGCATGCCTTTTTGTCTCTTGGTGGGAGCGCGGTCCTCCCCCCAAGCTTGATTCTCTACCATTTTGTTGATCGGTGCCGTAGCACCTTGTCAATAGTCAATGATAGAAAGGCGCCGCCACGGTGCGGGCGTCCAGTGTGCCCTTCGACATGGGTGTTAACCCATTGTAGAAGTTCTGGAGCACCAGCCAACTTTCCATCCCATGGTGAGGGCATTCCTGGATGTACTCCTAGAGCCTCTCCCATGCCTCAGGGATGGGTTCCAGTAAATTCTGCTGGAAGTTGGCGATTCTTCCCCGCAGGGCTTTGGTTTTGCCCATGGGGAAGAACTTAGCGAGGAACGCGGTGGAGCACTTGCTCCATGTGTCAACAATGGCCTTGTCCTTGTAGAACCAGGTCTTCGCCTTACCCACTAGGGAGAAAGGGAAGAGCCTGAGCCTGATTGCATCAGGTGCGACATCTTTGATAACAATGGTGTCACATATCTCCAAGAAACGCTGAAGATGAGCGTTGGCATCCTCACTAGGCAGTCCACAGAATGAACTTGCCTGCACCGTGGTAATGAGCCGAGTCCTGAGCTTGAAGTTCTTGTCTCCCAAGTTAACTGCGGGCCCAGTGGGCATGTTGGCAACATTAGGGACAGAGAACTCGCGCAGGGACTTGGCCATGGAGTGCGGCGTAGTAGGTGCGGTGTTGACTGGTTTATCTGTCGGCGGAGTAGCAGAAGAGGAAATGGCATGAGTCCTCTTCCTCCTTAGGAGTGCCTCGGATTTGAATTGAAATTTTCCGGCGAGGGGAGAAACCGGTCATGCACTATTCTGTTTTCATCCACAACGGGAGAAAACATAAAAAGTTAGCCTGTATAGACATTGTCGTTTCTCATTTTACATATCATATGCATATCCATGCTGCTAGATTTTTAACTTCCATGCCTTCCCCGGCAACGGCGCCAGAAATGCTTGTTGGCATTTCTTAGCGCGATTACCAAAATAGACTTAGAGCCTAATTCTGATAACAGCACTAGAAACGCTAAATGGCTTTACTCGGTATAATTACTAGAAACTGGTTCTAGCAACTACGCGAGTGTTGCCAAGAGATAGATCACATCCTAGTAGATAAATATCCACAAGCGCACGGATCTATCATCGCAGCATTTCACTGGAAGTATTCAGGGTATCGTTATTTATAATTTCTCAAAGGAAGGCATGGGGTAGTTAAGTATTCTAGCATGGGTATGAATACAATATCTAGTATGAGGAGAAATCGACCAATGTGCTATACAGGGGTAAGCATACGGTAGTTTGGATAGTGGACACACACTTAGAGCAACCTCAAAGGAATAAAGATAAAATAAAGAATAAAGAATAATCTACGCGGAGCGCGGCAGGTCCTATACGGTCCAATGCTAGAACGGCTAATTCCACATGTTATACAAGTCAAGACTCGACTATAGACTAGGAATATGGGGAGACCGCGGCAACCGGTCCATCGGTCGATGGCGGCATTTACGAACTCCTACTCAACATGCGAATGTGGGGGATTACAAAGGACGGACGGGGCTATCACCACCGCTGCCTACCACCTCAACCGTGGCATGCCGACATATCGAAGGTTCCTCGCACCCGGACACCATGTCCGCATACTAAGGAGCTACCTACGTCCCCCCAGGACTCCCACCCTACGGATGGACGAGCTAGAACATAGGCAAGCCCGAAGGCACATCGAACCGCTATTCCTCTCCTACAATCTAATCTAAACAAGTAAAACATACGAACGATGAAGAACTATGTAGAACACGATGAACAACTCTCACAAGAACTATGGCCTAGTTTTTGATCATAGAATATATCGTGTACTAGACTATACTCTAGTTCATATGCAAGACTATATAAATGTAATGAGAACTTGACTAAGGAAGAACGCTCCATAGATTTATACCAAGAGTGTAGCTTTTCTTCCTGGAGACAAGCTCTCCAAGTAGCTTTGCCTAGCTCCAATGGACTAATGCTCAGACTAAAGAACAAGTGTGAGGAAGTGAGATGGCTCCAAATGGTGTGTGTGAAGGTGGGGGGCCTCTCCTCTTCATTTATAGGGCGCTAGAGGCGGTTCAGGGGCATGGAGGTAAAATAACCAGCGGAACCGTCATGCCCCAGATGGAAGGAGGCAAACCACCTTGGTCGGGCCCACCTGGCGGCAGGGCTGGCGCGGCCGCGCCCCAGGCGCGCCCGCGCCTGGGTGGCGCCGCCCCCTGACCGCCTTTGGCGTGTGGGCCCGGGCCGTCCTCTGGGCCGCGCTTTTGCTGGTGATTTGGGCCACTTTGACCCCGAGGTGGGTTACCTTGTTTCTTTTACTGTTTTACGCCTTCCGGAAAGCGCCTTTTATTCTGAAAATTTCCTGCACTTGGTGTATATTCTGCAAAACAATATTTTCTCCAAGCACAGGTGGAACTAGGTCAATAGTAAAGATATATGTGAAATAAAATATTTATTTCCCCCATAATGACTTACGGTTGGCGGGTAGAAATCTGAGTTAACGACCGCCAACATGCGCCCTCCACCGATCAAATTCGGGGGGTGGGGTGGTGCTCTAAGACTCCAAGTAAACGCTGGAGGGCTTACTAAAAATTTTTTTTTTTCACCGAATGCGCCTTCCACCGATCAAATTCGGGGGCGCGCTCTAAGACTCCAAGCAAACTATTTGGAGGGCTTACTAAAAATTTTTTTCGCCGAATGCACCCTCCACCGATGAAATTTCGGGGTGGCCCTCTAGCACTACCGGGATAAAAATGAATGTGCATCCAGCCTTGAAAAAAAATGACAACGCGAAAGTGTAGAAAAACAGCCGAATAACTAAGTTACGCCTGCATGCGGCAAGCATGCCAAGATGGTACTTAACTGTTCAAGGGTTTCGCGAACCCCGGCCACGCAGGGCCACATACACGGTCACGCAGGACCAAATATGAAAGACTTAGGTTTTTTATAAGAAAAACAATGTTCAGGCATCAGCTGCAGTTTCGTCGGCAGGAGTCTGGGGCTGAGGTACAGCGGTTTCGGTGGACGCCATCGCGGAGGAGGTAGCGGCTCCGGTAGGATTCCCCTGTGTCGCGCTTTCGGGTGCATGGGTTAGCTCCAGGGATCACAGCGTGTTGGTGGACGGAGTACAAGCTGCTGCGGCCGCTTCGCGCTCGTCCCTGGCCGCGATATAGGCCATAACCCGGTCGCGGATGACGGCTTCCTCCTTCTCATCTCCCTGGAAAAAGAAACGCGAAATTGGTTGGGCCAAACATTAAATCCCCGATTGCACCTGGCAAAAAGCTAACATATTCGGCGGTTCTTAATTACCTCAGCCCGACTTAGTGCCACGCGTAGCAGGCTCAGGTTGCGGCCGCCAGAGCTCTAGAAGCCACTGAAGAATTTCACGGCTGTCTCGTGCGCATCACCATCCGGGACCCAGAAGCGGTCCACGTCATCCGAGGCCAGCAGCGCATCCGCGTGTGGACAGCCCGCGTCCTTCAGCGCTTTGCATAAGGCGCGGACGGTTACGAGGGCTGCCCAGCGGCGACCGAGCTCCATCTGGCCCTCCAAAGCGGCAAGCCCGGTCTTAAGGAACTTGGCGTAGTCGAAGACGCTGGTATCCTCTCCGATGGTGGGCTCGACCACTTCGTCGCCAACTCCAGCCACCAAGCTTCCCTCCGCACCCTCGTCCGCGGCCGAATCGGCATACTCTTCATATTCCATTCTGGCACTTCCTTGGCCACTAACAGTTTCGCCAGCGGCTGGAGCCAAGACGGGTGCTGCAATATCGGCCGGGGCTAAAGCCCGAATGGGTTCCACAAATTCGGGGGCCTCAAGATTGGCTTCAGAAGCATGCGCCATGGTTTCTGATCTGGTCCAGATGGGTTTGGAGGCCGATTCGCAAGAAGAAGTTGAAACCCCGGAATTGCCAGAAGATGAAGACCCAGATCCGCTGGCCGTTCCCGTTGAATTCCCAGACGAAGAGCTCTCGGACATACTAGGCTCTCGTGACAGCGGGGGATCCGAGCTTCCGAGCTAAAAAGAAAATGGAACTGCGCTCAAAACGCCGAAAGTGACCAAACTCCCCATCCCTAAGCTGTGACCCCCAACCCCGGAAGCTAAACGAACGCAAAATAAGCGAAAGTGTAGAATTAGAACCTTACTGAATGGGATGGATGTATCCCGGATGCGGAGACCGGAAGAGGACCCACGGATGCGTTAGCGGCAGGCGAGGAGAGGCTAAGTGCTCGCCTCCTCTCACACCTCTGCCTTTTATAGGAGGGGGCGGCCGTGGGAGAGCGGACGCGTTGCTTCACGCGAATCGATGTAAAAAAAAAAACCAGTAACTGTCTCCTCATCCTGGGGGGGCGGCGCTGGCACATTCGGCATGGTGTGATAAGACCGGCCCCGCCGGGAAGTGACAAGCTCTTCCGGACGACGCCGGAGGGCTACTGTTGGGGGCAGGGGTGGAATTGGCTACCCCGTCCCCCGCGATAACGCACGCCTCTTGTGTTTTTGTTTGCGAGGCAAGGCCGATAGCGCAGGGCGTGGCGTGCTTTCGGCACCAGCTCGGGCGCCCCAGAGCCGCCGGTAGCGCGGGCGGCGCGTATCCGGCGCCGGCACTGAAGACACCTGCCGGAGCCGCCGATAGCGCGGGCTCGGCGCGCATGCGGTGCCAGCACCCGGCGCCTGCCGGGAGCCACCGATAGCGCGGGCTCGGCGCGCATCCGGCGCCTGCCGGGAGCCGCCGATAGCGCGGACTCGACGCGCATCCGGCGCCAGCACCCAGCGCCTGCCGGGAGCCGCCGATAACGCGGACTCGACGCGCATCCGGCGTCAGCACCCGGCGCCTGCCGGAGTCGCCGATGGCGTGGACTTGGCGCGCATCCGGCGGCAACACCCGGCGCCTGCCGGGAGCCGCCAATAGCGCGGACTTGGCGCGTATCCGGCACCAGCACCCGGCTCCTCGCACGGGAGGTCGCCGATAGCGCGGGCTGGGTTGCGCATTCGGCTTGGCCGGGGCGCATCCGGCGGGCGAGCTGGAGGCTGGCCTGGATGAGTGTCGGTCGGTGGTTGGCCGACAAAGGTGGGCCCTTGGGCCGTTTACTTGTTTTCCCTTGGTCGGCTCTTCGTGTACGTTGAAAGTAGAATTGTTAGGGGCAGTTCGGTCAAGAACGCAACACGACTTCCTATAAATACACCCCTGAAGGGACATTGTAAGGGACTTCTGGGCTCCGCGCGTTTTAGCCGGAGGACAAGGAATATAAGGTTCGTGTTGTTTGTTCCGTTTTACTACTTCGTATTTCCAGTTTCGGCCCTTTCGGGGATACGACCCTAAAGGGCTGAAACAACACCTCTGATGGACATTGGATCACCAGGACGTGGAGCGCCTGCAAACGAGAAGAGCCATGGGCGTTCCAAGCTCCTCATTCTGCCCTGCCAAAGGAAAACATCAGCGTCCTTGGCCGGGTGGAAGTAAGTAGGATACGGTATCCCAAAATCATTTGCATCCCAGGGGCTCGACTCCCCCAGAAGCGTCGACATGTTCTTTGCAGCCGGCAAGAAAAGCAGCTTGCTGCCCCAATCTGAGTCCTCCTCTGTGCGCCTTCTGAAATCCCAAGTGACCCTCCCCACAGCCAGGAAATGGTCCCGCCCACCCATGACGCTCCACTCGGGCTTCTTCATCAGCCACTCCACCAAATCAAGCGACGCAGCATCCCTGGTGGAAACATTGTAACCCCCCAGAGATACCTCTCCGTATCAAGGCCAGCATAGAAGGGCACGTACACCGCGGCGGCAATGGACGAGTCCTTGGTCAGGCACTCGTACTGCTAAATCCTGTTGCCGAAGATGACATCCAGGGAGTACTGGTAGGTGCCGTACCAGCCGCCGGTGCTGGAGAAGGCGCCCTCCTCGTTGCCCAGTGGAGGGCCGAGCCCCTCATTGCTCATGAACCTGCACATGTTGGTCCAGACGTTGAGCTTGTCACAGTCCCGGAGCATGTCCTCGTTGAACCGCGGCGGCAGGTCGTGCACGTAGATGTACCGGCCGCCGCAGGGGTCGCTTTTTTTGTTCTCCGCCGTCCTGAGCGCCCGCTCGAACGGGTACGAGTACGACGCTGCCGGCGCCTCCGTCTCCTTGGGGAGAGCCACAGGAACAGGAGGCGGCGGCTGCTCCGACGCGCGGATGGGCGGGGCGAGGGGAACGTCGGCGTGGGCAATGCGGGCACCGGCGGCCAAGGCGGCAGGGTCATCGGAGATGACGGCCAAGTGGAGGTAGAAGATGAGGACCCAGTACATGGCGCAGAGCGTGGCCAAGAAGCCGAAGCAGAGGCGCCACGACGCCGGCTTCCCGCCGCCCTTCTCCATGTCGTCGTGATGGGATGGCAGGAGCAGGACCGGCCGCCGCGACAACGGAGGGGATTACGAGCGCCAACGGCCGGCATGGGATCTTGGGTTTGAACTTTGAACTGGGCACTGCCGGAGGCGTTGGCGGGGATGCCGGCGAGACGTGGTAGCTACAGTAGCTAGTGGCGTGGGCCGGTTGCGGGGCTTCTTCATCAGATCACCCACGGTTTGATTCTGAATTTGAATTGAATAGCAGCTGGTCAAACGAGGCCTGGCTCTTCGCGCGTTAAACAAACCAAACGGAGTCAGATGAACCGCCAATGCATTTTATTAAGTTACTAGTATATTGCCCGTGCGTTGCCACGGTTTCATTTAAGAGATACATTTTAAAACAACCAGATACTATTTTTTTCATAACTTTTGTCTCAGACAATTGTATAAGACCTAGACCATAGATATAACCCGCAATACATTTTTAAATAACACAATTACAAAACATTTTCTTTAGTATAAGCTTAGTAATCAGGGGAGAAGTTCATAAAAACAACAAAAGAGACTCTTATGTGTTTCTTTACCTCTTGCAAGATATAGAAAAATAAATTTAGCAGATGCGAAAGTAGTAGCTAAGTACAGCTAAAACTACAAAGGGAATGCCCTTCACCTCTTCTGTAAGAGAATATCTGTTTTGTCCAGTGCGGAGTTGTCGTTGATGGCCTCCTTTACAAAAAACGATTTAGTGATTTCTTCCTGTCCAGGGTGTCCGTCAGGTAGTTCTTCTCTTTCCTGCAAACGCCATCACCAGAAAACAATCTCAGTGAGATTTATTATGTCAGTTCAAATGCCTATTTTCAATGCACAAAGGTTTCATCCAATGAGATTTATTATGTCAGTCAAACATAGCATTTGCAATCAGCATCTAGTTTCAGAGACAAAAGTTTCTACAATCAGCAGCTTCCCCATCTCCAGCCATTCTGCAACATCTAGTTTCAGAGACAAAAGGATCTACAATCAGCAATGTACAAATTTTATGGAACTCATGTATGCAAGAAAATACAACAAACCAGCAAGAAATCCCATTAACTCCCAATAATACAGTGCCAAATCAAAGTGATGAAGCATAACAATGGTGTGACCATTGAAGCTAACTCATGTTCTGCTAGTTGGTAATACAGTGCCAAATCAAAGCAATGAAAGCCAGTCAAGCACCTCTGCTTGCCTACAACAAAATGATGAAATTAATGATCAGAGCATGTATATGCCTAAAATAAAAATGAATTTGCCTAAATTATGTCCAGGTCAACATGTAGGCACTGTTTCATTTCAGCTAAAACAGTCCTAGACTCCTAGTCACATAAACTAACGTATCTCACAAACAGTACTTTTATCTGAATTCTAAAACAAATAGTAATAATTCCATAAACATGTTGTACCTTGCTTGCTTTGAGCATTAAGAATATCGTCACAGTATATTTGCATGATGCCATCGGCTTCTTGATAACCATGTCATTCACCATTTATTCGATAAAAATTTCATCATAATTCTTCCAAATGGCTGAAGTTTTCTTCTTTGGTGGTCTGACTTTGGTAGTTGAATGTCTTGCCGTTGGAGACTCAGTAGCAGCTGCTCTCAGTACCTTCTGTATAATCAGCCACTATTCCTCTCACTTGCGTTCATATTGGCATGCTAAGTTAGCTCTCTTCCAACTACAACTGGTACTGTCCTCTGCAAGAAACAAATTTGACAATTAAAAGGCTGCATATTGTGCTACTGCTATAGATCTGAAGAATAGTATAAGTACCATAAGGGCCTAGAGGCACCAGAACAATGTATGTAATTCCTAAATCTGATAAATCACCTGAGCATAATAATATTGCAAATTCCTGCTAAACAAGCCCTACTATGCAGCTTAGAACAACCCAGAGGTCCAGAAAAATGACAAATGGATTGCTGACGAAACACTTATTATCATCTTAACAGCTAAATGATCCAAAGTCATCTTAACACCAATAGATCACATGATCTGATGATGCCATCAGCCACCGTAGCTGACAGTGCCTTTGAAGATATTCATGGTTTCGATTGGAATCAGATTTCTTTATTCAGTATCCGCACAAGCACTGAACTATAGGATCAGCAACCCTATAAAAATAGAGGAGCAGCATGTCAGTTATCTATCACAAGCTCTTTAAAACTAAAAAATTCATGGGTAAAACGAAAACAGGTCAGAACCGGTAACAAGTTAACAGGAGCAACAGCTAGCCCAAGCTAACGCCATGGGTCAATGGTAAGAGCAATCACTTTGTCATAGAACTGAAGTTTTTTTCCAATCGCAATATTACAAGTGCAATCGCAATTTTTTCCTTTCAAGCAATCACCTCAAACTACATTGTCCACTTGATTTAGTGCAGGCATCCATGCATTAGTGCAGGAATCCATATGCATTAGGCCCATGGTTTACAAGTTCTTCACTGCTTTCACAAATAAAAAAAACAAAATTGCTTATTCAAAGGGGCAATTACATGAGAAAATGAAATAAAAAATATACAACTATCACTTGCCTCTATGCGTGGGTTTTTAACATCATCCATTCCACAACTGCTCCCAAAAGATTTACATTCGGATGTAACCTCAGATTGATATTTAAAACAGAAGATTTAAGGGCCTACACAAGGCAACACAAACATGAATTAGAGATGCGGCAATACCACAATCACCCGTCCAGCAAGCAGACCAATCAAATGTAAAGGAAAACTGGGCTGCCCAAACCAGCACCTCCAACAGGCAGGCCCAGCATGCAAACCATGGCATACAGGAGGATCAATCGCCGCAACATTGCATTGCAGGCCAAATTCTTCCTGGATTAACTCCTCACAGTGCAAGACTAAATCCTACCATATAGCAGTTTAATATGAGAATTTTAAGTTGCCACAAAGCAAGAGTACCTGAAGCCCACTACCATGGATTGAACTTACGTATCTTCTGCCAGGCAGCTCTTGTCCTCTCGATCGAGGCTAGCTTCATGTGTCCAGTGTCCGGCACGAGATCGCAAAGCAAATGTTTCAGATGAACCTAAGTAACTGTCCTCTCTATACCTTGTACCACACATAATTCCAAAATTATTAAACACTAAAATAAACGGAAGATTAAGTCTATAAGCATGAACGGCGGCATTCACCAATATTAGATCCATGTATTCTAATTCCACTCCGGGAAATCGCTAGGGTCATTTTTAATTTGATCGTATCTAGAGATCTTCAAAAGAGAACCTCAAATACGGATCCACTCATAGTTAAACAGCTGCTTGTATAAAGATCGATGAAAGATGTAAACACTATGACTTAGGGGCGAAAGCGAGAGAGCAGGAGCCAGGAGGCTTTTCCTGCTGTTTGGCCGGCTGACCTGCGTGCGTGGTGCGGATGAGTGTGCCGTGCGCGAGGTGAGGTTGAAGGGCCCCGTGAACCACACCCCAGGCTGCTTGGCCTGGCCGCCTGGAGCCGCCGTGCTCCGCCGCCGCCTCCCGCCGCCTGGAGCGCGTCCTTCCTAGCCTCGGGGTTGACGGAGCAGACCATGGCGACGAGCGGATCGACGACGACGAAGAGCTTGCGCCGGCGCCCCGGCGTCCTCGCGTCTCCTGTCCTCGCGGAAGACTCGCGTTCTTGCGGCCTCGGTGCGGCGGGCGTCCTCGCGGCGGCGGCCCTGGCTACGGACGTCGGGCTCCCTGGAGAGGCAGCGACAGGGAGACGGAGGGTGAGGCCTCGCGCTTCGCGCCTGGGTAAATGCGGGAAGGGAGTGAATGCGGGATGGGAGACGAACGGGAGACGGTGGTGGATGGTGGACGGGTTTAGGGTGGGTGATGATGTTTGATCCCAGCGATCTCGTCTGTTGGATATGGGTGAGTAAGAGAAAGTGGAGATTAGAGTGAATCTCGTCCCTTCGTTCAAAAGATTGGTTGAGTTTTGGGTACATTTCTTTGGGTACACTTAGAATAGATTAGGAGAGATAATGACTGTAGTGGTTAGTTTGTTGTGTGGTTTTAGTGATGTTTTTTTGGTGTATTATATGTAGTAGAGATAAACAAAGGGCGCTTTGATTATAGCAGCGGGTCAAACGAGACATGGCTGAACAAAGGGAGTCATCTCACCCCCACCGAGGTCGGATCGTCATCTCACCCCCACCGAGGTCGGATCGTGCCACTTCGGTTTTTTTAAGGCTAGTCTCAGTGGAGGTTTCATGGGCGTTTCATGCACATTTAATATAGCGACACATCAGCATAGAATGATTTTTTGCATGAAATGGAGAGGAGAGAGAGTAAAATCGTTTCACCATGGTGAAACGCGGTAGCCGTGTTTCCAACGCCTTGGTAACTGGGTGAAACGAGCACTAAGGCAATTCATGGCTATTTTTGGGGTGAAGTGAGGGGATAAGAGAAAAAAGAGACGCATGGGCCCATGAAGGCTAAAAATAGTTCTATAAATCTGTGCAATGAAATTTTCATTGAGAGAGGTATCCGTTTCACAATAAATTTCATATTTTTGAAAACTGTGAGATGAAACGTTGCATTGAGACTAGCATAAGGAAACACCAGCTTCTGCATGTGTCCTTAATCTCATTGATCATTCCCAGCGCCATTCTTCTTGTATCTCTGAACACAATGGCGTTTCTTTCCTTGCACAGGGTCCAAAGAGTAAGTCTTGCCGACGTATGCGAAATCTTTGATCCACCCTTCATCAATTCTGCGAACCAAGTGTGCATGTCCTCGGACACATCAGTCCAGCTCATTCCTCAAAAAAAAAAACATCAGTCCAGCTCTCTGATCACAAGTTGGAACAGTCACTCCATCCGCAGCTCTTCCTGACTTTTGAGTTCTTTTATACATATATACCTATGTATCCTCATATTTCATTCCGCTGATGGAGAAGGGCTTGCGGTGTCAACTTCTGGTGATGTATTTAGTCTTGGCATCACTTTGATCGAGATGTTCACAGAAAAGAGCCCGATAGATGATATGTTTACAGACGGGATGAGCTTGCATTATTTTGCCAAGGCAGCTCTTCCTGACAAGATTATGGAGATAGTAGATTCTAAGATCTGGCTACATGGAGTAAACAATAACAATGATACAAGACATAACAAAACCGGGAATGTTTGTCGGCCGTCATTGAGTTTGGTGCCCTTTGTCCAAAGCAATTGCCCAAGGAGCGATTGTCAATGAATGGTGCTGCTGCAGAGATGCATGCTATCAGAGATAAATAGAGTTTTACCCCATAATTAAGTGGTTTTAGTTCAAATTTATCACCATTACCTTACACTATCATGTTTCTCTAAATGTATTGACTATTGTGGAAGTCTGTAATATATTTGCTTATCTTTCCCAGTTATTTACCCTGTAATTGTGTTATGCTTGGAACATGTGTTCGAGAGAACAAGGTGTTGTTCTTATTCCTGTTCTTATTCCTGCAATAGGTTTCTTCCGGCAGGAACTTTCAGTTCAGGCTCATATCCTGAAACTTGCTTGCTTAAGAAATGGGAATGGAAACTATGAGCAATTGTATAAAAGTGCTTAGTCATCTAAAAAACTGTAGAAAAAACTGGAACATGCCTCGGTATGATTATGTTTTAGTTGAAACACTTGTCCTAATCTCCTGTCATGTTCTCTTTTTTTTTTATTGCCCTCAGCAGGTTTTCTTCGGATGATGCGTAAAGCGACGCCAAATTAAGGTCACAATCATTACGTGCTTCCTCCCTTCTCCATAGTTGCACAACCAGCCTCGTTTGGTTGTCGGGGCCGCTAAGGTACATACATATCTTATGTGTGTATATGTTACTAAAGATCGTTGCTGCATGCATACACAAATGTAGACACTTTTGTTTGAATACAGAGTGACATGTACATAGAATTGGCATTGGCATAACGGAGAGAGGTTCTTGTGCATAGCTAATGTGATTCTTCCGGTATGGATGTATTGGATTGTCCCTCTTTAGGAATCCAATTATGTGGAAAACAGTATTAAAAAGTTAGTTCACCTACCATTAAAAATTAATAACATGGTTGTTGAGTATTAGATATTGAGATGCGTACCTTCGATTTTTTTTCATAAACTGTAGTCTTTATTCTTTGATCTGTTTGACACTGGTTGTTATATTTCATCATGAGGATAATGTGTACAGTCCAAAGCATGAGGCAGAGTTTTATATCGCTACCTCACATCTAACAACTTTTAGATTTCATGATCATTTTACAACCTAAATTAATTAAAAAATAATAACTATTACTACAAAACATCGATATGAATTCATGGCTAGGTCTTATGCAATTTGTTTGGAGCCAAACTAAGTGTACATTATGGTTTAAATTACACAATTAATGTTGAAATATTATTTTTAATAAATTTATAATAAGATTTGGCATGGTAGGTGTTTTTCTCCCATCGTGACATTCTTACATATTTTCTAGTATATTGAATAATAGATATCATGCTTATTTTGAAGGCCAAACCTATTGAATATTTAGATACCCAAATTAAATCTTATCATTATTTGCGCATTGATGTCAATGTTTTCCAACTTTCCGCTTTACCTGCAGGTACTCATTATTATATTTTGTTTTCCATTTTGCGTTAGAGAATATTTAGTTGTTGTGTTGTAAAATTTATTTGAAGGCAGTACCATTAATTGTTGTGTTGCAAAATATTTGTTTGATATGGACATCATTTCAATCTACCTTCAAACATTTTTTTCATTTTTCTTTCTCTCTATAATCTGCTTCCCTTTTTACTTTCAAAATAACTTCCTTCCTTTTCAATCGAGCTAATTCAGTTCTACCTTTATCTATTGTGTGTTTGTTGTTGCTACTAATGAAATAAGTTTCGATTGATTGGGCATGTAAGGAATACAATATAGGTGATTTATTTGTTTGAATATTTTAAATGAAGCAATTATTCAAGTAAATAATGGACATCTATATTATCCATAAGCTGCGACACAAATGCATTTTTCTGTTTAGTAGTATCTCATGTCCTGCTCATTCGTTTCTCTTTAGCACTTTCCGGTTGATTTTCCGTGATTCTGTGATCAATAATGTATGACATGATGGATTGTTTGGACAACAGAGGAAGCCAATTTGACATTGAATTGTGTCAGTTTACAAAAAACGAAACACACTAAAATAATAATTTTAAATATCAATTCACATAAGTATAAATTAGGCTTCGGGAACATGTGGGAGCAAAGATATTCCATAAATATGTAATCCTTTATGGCAAAAGTCCTTGTCCCCAACATTGATTCTTAGATAAGGTATAAGATCTGATCGTTGTTACCTGAGTTGGGGCAGCCGGCAATAGGATGCACCATGGAACTGTTTACTGGAGTTGTTGCCGAGATGAACCGTCGTCGAACTGGTTCTTCACCAGAATTGTTGCTGGTGAATTTGAGATCGATAGATGTGGTTAACTTTGTTCTCGAATAAATTGGTGGCACGACGGACTACGGAAGAACACATACCTGTGTATTGGTGTCGCCCAGGGATCGGATGAGTCGGAATTGGTTCTTGAGTTGTTGCTGTTGAAATTGGTAGACACATGGATATTTTTGTTGGCTTAACCTGGAGGAGCCCTACAGTGTGTGATTTAGGTTTTTTTTTTTTTTTTTTTTTTTTTTTTTTTTTTTTTGTCGGACTGCTAATATAACAGAGGCAATCTACCTTCACCAACAAACATGCATTTAATATATTATATTATAATATAATGCACACCTGCGGGCTGCCTAGATATATTTTGTTAGCCCCGTACTAAATCATTTTTTCATCTTCCAAGAACGTATGGCTCTACCCATCTGCCTTTACATATTTTTGTCAAGCACCTGCAAATAAGAATCTATATATTCACCACAGAAATCCATCCATGACGTTGGATGCTATCAGAACGTATCTTTTCTTTTGGAAAATATATATTTTAACCATTGACATATACCAATTGGTTGGTGGAAAAGAAATACCTTTAATTATGGACAATGTAACCATTGACGTATACCAAGTGGTTGGTGGAAAAGAAATATATTTAACTATATGGACGACGTATACCACTTGGATAGACTTGACTAACGCCCGCACGGCGTTCTTTAGGCTTAAAGCACGCATGACCGAAAATAGAAAGTACGAGGAAATCTGCCTCTCCGTTCCTGGATCCGGAGGGACATGCATCGCGAGGGCGGGGAAGAGCGCGCATGATAAATTGGCGCTCTTCTAGGCCCACGCTGATTAATTGGCGCGCTTCCAGGCCCACGCCCCTCTGAAAGTTTCCACCAACCCAGTTCCAAAAACAACCCAACGCCAGGCCTGTTTTTGCTTTTTTGAACAAAGGGCAGATTCAGCAGGTATGCTATTGATTCATGTACAAGTACTATTATCCAGATAGACCACAATTTTACAAGAATTGTAGAAGCAGATCCGTTACTAGATGAAGCCAATTCTATTCTTTTGCATAACCTAATGTCAAATCCAAAACATAAAAAATCTAATGAAAAAATATAATTAAGATCTTCTGCATAAGCAATTTAGTTGTTTAGCATAATCAACTCAGTATTGACAAACTGATAAATCAATTGTATTGATTTAGCAAATCTACACACACTTTATAGCTGATATAACCAAACTGATTCAGCACCTAATATCAGTTCTTGATGCTTGCTGCACATAGTATCTACCGAATATCATGGTATATTCATTTTGATGCTTCATGCCCTCACACCTGCAAAATTAGTAGAGAAAAAGAATAAGATAAAGCACATAGATGAAAATTGATAAAAACTTAAGGGGGAAAATGGACAAACCTCAAATTCCAACTACACTATCGGTAGATTTCTGTTAGTATTGCATTATCTGATCTACTCTCATGGAATTAGAATCTCTAGAATTAGGAGGGTAGTGCTGGATTTCCAATAATATCATCATTCCTAGAAGGGCAACTATAATAAGCTATTGATTCACTATGAATTCCAGGTAACAAAAAAAGAATAATTAATTATTACTAGGTGTTAAAATCAATTTCTATAGCCCTAAATGCAAAAACTAAGGAAATTTTCAAAAATGAGAGCACATCTATCACTCTATCCTAACATAGTAACACCAGCAAAAAAGGATTGGAGCTGAACGTACTGCGCCTAGATAGCCAACCATAAAGCCCCTCCTCAACAGTCCACTACGTTGACCATTGGTTCATGGTGGTCAGCGCTCATGAACTCGGGATTCCCAAAAATGGGTTGCTTGTCTCTCTACACTGTTAATTTGTCAACAGCATCCAAGCTCTCAAAAAACAAGCAAGCGCTTTGTTCCCATCACCCCCCCTCCTCTCCTTAATTCTCCCAAAACCACTTGTTTGTTCCCATCATCCCCACTCCAGTTGGGAGCTAGATAGCACTATCAAGACATACATAAAACACATTTTGAATGCTAAAAAATGCTCCAACGTTAGACACAACAAAATTCTGTAGCTATGTGAAACAAAAATCGATTCCGTGGCATCACAACATGAACATCTAAAATTGCAGAAAGCATCAGGAAGTAATGAAAAAGCTAGGCTCCAATTCAAGCTGGTCGAAGGACAACTCGAAATCAATTTTTCAACTGCACAAGCAATTTAGTTCTTTTACATAAACAATTCAGTTCATAAAAGAAGGGAATAAAGTATTGTTGCTCCTACTATTTACTGCATAAAGCTTAACTGATCCCATATAATCAATTGTACTGAACATAACTTGATGGCTTATTTTTGCATAACTTGCTAGCCTATTTTCGAAGTGATAGCATGTATTGAACAAAAAACTGCATAACTTGTTGGCTTATTTTCGCCTACTTTTGTATATTATTCAATTCATTGGTGATGCGAGGTATGCATAGTCAATGCGGGCGCTAAAAGGAACTATTGATTTCTTTCTATTCAGCAGTACAAATTGTTGGGGGCTGACCAGGACGTCGGCACCCTGTCCCCCGCCAATCGGCCCATCCGAATGACTACAGCCGATATTGCCCGAATCATATTCGGGTAATATGACATTCGGGTGATATGACATTCGGGTGATTGACATTCGGTTAATGTCACATTCGGGTGATATGACATTCGGGTGATTGACATTCGGTCAATGTCACATTTGGTTAAGTGACATTCGAGCGATATGACATTGGGCTGATTGTCCTTCAACGGAGGTGAAGCGCATTCGGCTGCTGTGGTGAAGCATATTCGGCTACTGCGGTGAAACATATTCGGCTCGTGGTGAAGAGGAATGGCGGATGACAAGGTGGTATGGAATGCGCCGGGCTGGAGCCAGTGGCAGGACTCACCTGATCACTGGTGTAGAGACAAGAAGCACCAAGGGCTCAAAGACGACGACAGCCCTCGCTGCCAGGAGAATATTCCCAGAATAAATAGTAGTTGGAAGGGCAAACTCGTCATGTAAAAGATCATGAGCGTGTATAAATAGCGCCCCAAGGGGTTTGTAAAGAGGAGGGACCCGTGTGTTTTAGCCGGGATCTGAATAATACACTCGTCGGTTTGTTGGTTTCAACCTGGGGGGCAGCATCCTTTAGGCCGAAACAACATTGGCGCCCACCGTGCTCGGCACGAATTTTCTCCATGAACAGAAATAGCAAAGCCATCTTCGCCCTATGTCAGACATTTGCCGAAATGACAACAGCTGTGCCGAAGCAGCACTTCGTCTCAAAGCCAGCTTTCGTCACATTCGGCAGCGTCAAGCCACATTCGGCAATCGTTATGCAGAATTTAGTAGAGCTGGGCTACTTTCGGAGACACATTCGGTAGCCACTAAAAAGGTGATGCCACTTCGGTGACTACAGAAAAGAGATAAGTATTATTTTCAGTTTGCGTCCAAAATAAAATTTGCTTTCAACAACATGTGCATGCGCTAGATTGTAGAGTTTTTATCCAGCAAATTCTCTTTTTATCTACAAGCTTACGCTTCGGTTCTTTTCGCCCAGCAACAACTGGGCCATCCGAGCGTTAATCCTTCTACAGTTCGGCTCTCGAGCAAGATGCCCACAAAAAAAAAAAGCAATTAATTTATTAATCAAGATTTAGGGTCTTCAAAGCAGCAATAAATTTCCTAAAATATCCATCCAGTATTATTTTTCATTGACTTAATCCGTTCCTTAGCATATTTAATATATTATCACTTTGGCACCGAAAGCTACCCAAAGCATGTATCGGTGTTCAGTTCGTCTAGAGCATGGTTGCTTTTATAGATTCAAAAGGTCATAGTGACCGAACTCCGAAGTGCCCCCTGCCACTCATTCCGGGACAAGTTTTCGTACCAGGCGAAGGGGCCAGCGATGTCTTGACTTTTTGCACAACTGTATACTTTTTTATTCTATACCATACTAACCAGCTAGTCACTTTTAATTCTGCTTGTTCGGTATACGGAGTATTCCACAACATCATTTTACTGAGGAGCAGATCTGGTAGGACACCGAATGCGCGTGCCGCCATGCCGAATCGTTTGATTCGGTCCCGCGGCGTGCGTTCCGGTGCCGAGTGGGTCAGCCGGGCGACTGCCATAAGCCGAAGGCGAGCGGGCAAAACCGGATGTGGGGACTCGGCTCACTGCGGCTGGATTTGGTTACGTGCCGTTGGCGCATGGAGTCCAGCAGCAACGCCGGAAAAGAGCGGCGGTTGCCGAATGTGAACACCGAACTCACGTGTTCCTCTGCATGCACAGGCTCGAAGCTATATTGGAAAGTTTGCTCTACCCAAAACTCCTTTTTTCCCCTCATGTGCATGCTGTCCATTCCAATTTAAGCAACATGTCACCTATCTTATTTTAACCACTTGACTATTTCCATTTCATACCAATCTCCATCACCATGTGTTTGCGCATGACTGCACTTTTTGACTGCTAAAGAATGATCCGGTCCCTGTGGTTTCGGCACCTACATATAGATAGTGCATCAAAAAAAACATCGCCGTTTTCAGCATGCAGAAACCAGTCACCGAAGGATCCGGCGTCCGTCAGCCTCGACATTTTCGCCCAGGCCTACACGAAAGAGCCACTATTCAGCAAAAGGGCGATCCCTGCTTCGCCATTCGCGCTGCTGCTCAGGATGCGAAGGGTCATTTACTGCTTCACCATGCAGTTGCTCTGAAAGCGAAATGATGACTTCTATTTGGCCATGCCGCTAATGAGGAAGCAAAATGACATTGCGTTTCAAGCTACCCTTAAGAATATAAAATATTTTTAGTGTTATCATTTCAGCACTAACAACCACCCAGAATATGTCTATTCTATTTTGGATTTCAGGTTATGCAGCCGAGCATTAGTGCATTAGAATCGCACTGGCCAGCCACAGCATGCAGCGGTAATCAGCAGACCAAGGCCAGAAAAAAAAAACGAGTGTATGAATTATACTTCCGAGGCTTCACCAAGAAGGAACGCTTTAGTTTTAAAGACGACGCGACCCAGTCAAGTGGTTGCATTCTCTTGCACTTTCACCAAAATGACACATACTCAGTTAGGTTTGCAGCAAAACTCAAGATAAGTATTATCAGTCACATTCAGTTCTTACCTTTCGAGCGAAGCAGTAGTGCTTTATCATATTTTTGCTCTCTCATTTATTCAACTAATATTATTTTATATGGGGAGTGAGATTTCACTGTTTGTCATATTTCTACACATGTCTATTTATTCCACTAATCTTGTTCTGGACAGTCCATAGCCGCCGGGGTGAAGCGCGAGATTACTCTCGCAAAGCTGCCGTCGAGCTGCTAGCCCTGGTACCCAGTGAAGGGATACCTGCCACGTTCGAATACTACTTTGGCATCAGTGCGGTAATTCGGCATCGGTACAGTACTTCGGCTAGCACTGCAACAGTTTGGCTAAGTGCTGACAACCCGAAAAAAAAAAAGAAGTAAAATCCTATCACATTTCGGCAAGAGTCATTTTACAGCTAGCAGGACACTTCTACTTCATTCGGCATCCACGCCCGAATGCACTTTTGCATCCTCGGTAGCAGCCAGCATGAACAGCAAGGCTTCGGCCCTTACTGGGCACGGGAAGCATGGCGTGTTTTGCATCACTCCAGATAACGCTTCGGCTACTGCCTAGGAAAGGCCGAAAGCATGAGATAAATGCCCTCTTGTCTCTTCAAAAGTTACACACGTAAATTTATAGGGAGTTGCTATAGTCCAGTCGCCTGGATTTTTGTTTAAATCCCAGGCGACGACGTGGACCGTTGGATCCAGATCCAACGGCCAGATCTGTTGTCTGTGGTGTTTCTCTGTACTGTCAGCACAAACGGGTCCGCAAATGAACCCGCAAATCCAACCCAGGCGGCTACCGGGCTCGCCAAACCTTACCGGGTGCATGATCCGATACCCGTTAACTGTAGCTGGTGCTCATTTGGGCCAAAATGATACAATCGGCCCAATAAAAATATGGGAAAAATTACAAGTGTGCCATTAAACTGTGCCATTCCACCCTCCAGGAAGAAACACATGCCGCTTGAATCTTGATCTAGAAAATTACAGAACAAGGAGAAAATTTGCACCTTTAAAATAGTGCAAATACTACATGTTATTACTGCAATTTTACTGTAGATATGTAATTAGAAAAAACTAGCTCATGCATGAGAACCCTGCTGCAAGTTTACTAATTATAATCATCTTATGTGCATCTTCTCATTGCAGCTGTGTTGTTCTTGTGCCCTTCTATTGTAGCCCCATGTTGTCAAAACTTCCACAAACTTCATAGAAAAAAATTGAAAGTATTCAGTTCTGTACATTGCAAAGAATGGTGGAAAAGTTAAGTAAAGAAAACCCATAGGACAAATGAAGAACTAAACCTAGCATCAACGTACCTAGTAACAAAATGATATGAGGACTTACAGACGGTTATAAACATAAATCACAATTAACACTAAACTAATCTAACAAGTAGTGTTTAAAGTCAAATCACATATTTGCAAATAGATGGACATGCTACTTCAATTCTGGAATAGAGCGGGTATCGTGAGAACTATCAGTCTGTAAAAAAACCCAACTAACAAAGGTTCACAGCAAACAGAAGGCCTAAAAAAACCTACGGGGCAAATAGGAATAGGTGAGAACGCAAGAAGCAAAACACCGAGAAGCAGCGTTACCTGTACACACTGTAGGGAAGAAGGCCATAACATAAAGACATGCAAGAAAAAGGACGTTCCTCAAGTTCCAAAACCTTCAAAGAGCAAGAAAAGAAAACTAGGTAACCCTAAAATTTAAATTATTAGCACTGCATCAACACATCTAAGTTGCTTCATATGTATATTCAACTAATGTTGTTTATATGACAAAGCAGGAGATGATGACAACCAATAGTAGCAGTGCTAAAGTGATGCAAAGGCAAATTTGACAAGAGAAGATTCAGCAAATGATAGAGACAAGGGATTGACGAATAGCTGCAATATCACTTAGGCCAATTAACTTATGTAATTCTAGCAACATAGCAATTTGTACAAATTTAGTAGCATTTGATGTTCAGATCCACAGTTACATGTATCTCAGTCTGCTAGAACAGACTGCTGCGCTACAAAATATTTGGGAATGTTTGATGTGTTAATTGACTTTGGATGAATGCTAAATCGTGCAAATGTTTCAATCATTTTAGATTCAAAGCTACTGTCCCTACTATACTGAATAAGAGCAAACCTGTTGATGCGTTTCTGACCAAAACGTCACCTCTTAATCTCCAGGACCACCTCTGATTATAGTGTCACGGCTTAGAGATCAGAACCTCGAGGAGGTTCTCTTATTCAATAACTTCTTCTCTAGCACTCCATGCTGACCAGTAGCAACCACCAAGCACTGTGCCAACAGAAATAAGCCATAGAAACACCTCTTCAGTGTTAACTACAGGACAATCTGGAGAGTACAGATGCACGGAAACTAAGGAAGACAGTGGATATTGCACATGTTAAATACATTAGTTGCATTAAATCAAATGGGCAATTGCCTATTGATAAATGTGCAATGTAGAAATAGATACATACATATGGAAGGGGTTGATCCATGAAGATGGAGGCCTCACTTTCCGCAAATGCTTCCCTGAACAAGAACAATGAGAGAATTACAAATGGACAATAGACAAGCACAATGACAATTCTATGGAAGGACAATAGACAAAAATTTTCACCAAGATCAAAACAATAACAATTACAGATAGACAATTTTTTTCTATGGAAGGTCAATAGACAAAAATTTTCACCTAGATCGCAACAAGAACAATTACGTAGGGACAATCTTTTTTCTATGGAAGGACAATAGACAAAAATTTTCACCTAAGGTCGAAACAAGAACAATTAAAGAGAGACAATTTTAATTGTTATTGTTACACCTAGATTAAATCATGTCAAAATCATGTCAAAATGACAAAAAAAATGCATAAAAATAGTAGTGTCTCTTGAATGGTGCATTAGATTGCTCGCCCAAAACTAGATAGTGGATGTTTCAGAACAAAAATGGCGATAAAAAACAGGAACATGACAACTAAAAATTATGTCCGACATTAATAAAAACTATTATTCAATATTAAAGAGGTGCAAGTTAAGTTTATCTTGTGGAGGAACAAGAATGTCGACTCATAGATAAAAAGGCAACCTACCCTAAAGTGTTTCCATTGCAGATAAAAAAGAGGTGTGTTGAGACAAACCAACAACATATAAGGGGCACAACATGCCCTAAAGCAAGAACAATTGCATGCTTGAAAGTAAAAGTTCACAAGAACATATATTGCACATGTCAAATTATGTAATTGCAGCATTTAAAATATGCAATTTACTCAAAATATGTGCAATAAAGATATAGCTAATATCCAGTCTGATCCAAAGCAGGAACTGCATTTTTAGCCAAATTGAGCTACTCTTGAATGACACGTTCTTGCCTCTACAACTTGGAAGGTGAGGGAAGAAACTACCCCACGGGATCTCGAGCTACCTTCACAAAGCTCACTCTTATGAGCTTTGACATAACATATACGGAGACAACAACACCCACCCACTTGCCTCTAAAATGCAAGAGTGAAGACTTTAACAATCTTATGAACCCCCCCCCCTACAACACATTATTCTTGTCTTTAGACAATGGAGAGAGGGCTTAGCGATTATCTAGTGATCCTTAAATTTACCGAGTATTTCATACTTAAAGATGCCTATTGTTTTAGTACTTTAGGTAGTAAGGAAAGGACTTACAAACTACCAATCCGTGAAAAAACATAGGCTTACCTACACCGAAAGTGAGGTATTAGAAACCAGCTGTGCCACAACACAAGCACCACCTAGAGCTTGCTCATGAATACAACCATTCCAAAAACATGGTAGCAACATTCACATTCCATTCGGGATAACTCTTTGATTTGTTGAAGCCTAGAGATGTCCCATGGTGCACTCTCCCATGTCCATCACCTCCTAACCCTGAAAAACAAGAGAAACATGCTGAGATAACTGACAAAGTTACATGGCAGTAGCTTTAAACTGCCTAGAAAGAGCGACAAGATATGGGCCTTGCTCACACAAATAATAAAGAGTATATAAAAAAAATGATAATGTCACCAAAGACTTATGGCACTGCGTCAAAGACTAAAAATAGAAACAAAGACGTATGTGTTGACCGAACTCACAAATAACAAATTTTAGGATGTGTTAGCACAAAAACACAAGCTCTAGACTTTACCTCTTTTCCCCAGAGGACACGGACAATGACAACAATAAAACAAAAACACAATAGACAAATTCTTTGCCCAAAACAACGCAAACACAAAGACAAAGGACAATTTATATTTCTATGAAAGAACAATAGACAAAATTTTCTCCCAAGAACGACACAATTACAAAATGACAATGGACAATTTTTTCTATGAAATAACAATAGACAATTTTTTCTACCTAGAACAACACAATTACAAAACTACAATGGACAATGGACAATTTTTTTCTATGGAAGGACAATAGAAAAAAAAAATTCTCCCAAGAACGACACAATTACAAAATGACAATAGGAAATAGACAATTTTTTTCTATCAAATGACAATAGACAAATGAACAAATGACACAAGAGCTGCAGTTGGTTAGATCACCGGCATAGTTTTCGCTTAAATCGCCCGTACTTCTCTAAGTGGGATCTTTGCTTAAACCGGTGGAATTTAATAATAGTCAAACATCCACGGGTGTAGGCAATCCAACACAAGCCGCCAAGAAGCTTGTTTTCGGCCGAGATCTCAAACCATGCCTACAACTAGTTTTTGATATGACATATGGAGCAACAAGGATTATTCAGTTCAGGATGAAACTATAAACAAATGTTTCTTAGTTCACACTCCACACGTCACTTGCTCCTTGTTTACCAATTATGGGATGGCCACTGATGTGACCCAGACCTCAACTTTAGGATTGTGCAGAGTAAATAATAAATCACTGCTACTAGTACTAGTAAGGCCTTGTTTAGATGTCATCCAAATTCTAAGTTTTTTCACTCTCTATCCATCACATCAATTTTTAGCCGCTTGCATGGAGCATCAAATGTATGTAAAAAAATAACTATTTGCACAGTTTAGTTGTAAATCATGAAACAAATCTTTTGAGACTAGGTAGTTCAGGATTGGACACTAATTGTCAAATACAAACAAAAGTGCTACAGTAGTAGAAGTTAGAATTTTTACAATCTAAACAAGGCCTAAGTACTACTTGAGATAGTAAAGCTAGAGAGAGAACACCATATAGTTTGCTTGTTTGATGAAGAAACAATATTGAACGAACTCTAACATTTAGACCAAAAAAGATAAAAAGGCGTGTGGGAATTTCTCTACGTATTCATTTTGGAGCAATGCTAATGAGTGAGTGCTTTGCAATCCTGCATTATGCTGCCTGATCTATGTGGTTAGCAGAACCTAAGCCCAAGGAGGAAGAAAATGGTCGGCTGCAGCCTGCAGCATAGTACAGGATTCCCAATCAGAGAGCAGAGGGAGCGCAAGAGGTTAATCTAGCTAGCAGAACATGCATATCCACAGCCACAAAACAAATAGAAAAGCTCATCTTCAGAAAACTAATGGTTCTTGTTGCCATCTGAATAGCCCTACAGACATATTCGTGCTTTCAATGGATTCAAGCAACTGGACCCATAATAATTAACAAAGAAAAAAACAAGATTGCTATGTCTATGAGACATCAAATTTATATAGGATAGCTGATCGTCCACTAAACCATTGCAGTGCTAAAATTGACTGTAGTACATTAATACTGCAGTAGTAGTATCACCCTTTAGATAACCATTCAGGCAGAGGCACTAACTATTAGCTAAATATAAAAATTCAAAGAAATGACAGACAATTTCATTTCAGGGCAACAGATGGACAGCAAGCCAACAAGCGAAGTCTGAAGAATATGTAGTGTCGGATAATTAGCATAATGCAGGACTGCAAAGCCAATAAAAAGAAATTAGCATTTCTTGTTGATCAGTTCTGAATATGCTGACACAACAAGTTTAGAAAATAATGACACAGCAGCAACTGAAGGAGAGAAGGTAATCACTGAGAACAAGTAATGAAAAACTACCTGTACACTACAAGGTAAGATCTATGAAGCAACGGATTTTTTTTCATAAGAAGACATGGATGTTATAACGTCCGTGACAGGATACATTTCCAAGCTACAGGAGTATGAGCTCCATGCTTAGTTGCAGGCTTGCAGCTAGTTATTATTTACCACTACATATCAAACTGAGAACATCACAACTGGGACGAATATATTGATAGAGTCATGGTATTTTGCTTCTCTCTGATAGTCAGTGACAGAGCAGTAGCATACTCACACTAGATCTACAGAACAAACTCTAACTAGAGTGGAGAGAATGAAGAACAAACACAATAGGAACCTGTATATTCGCACACTACTCCAAAATCCCTATTCCACAAATGGACAGCCAGATCTACAGATCAAGAGCTACTGAAACCACATTGGAGAAGGGGATGGGATACATCAAACACCACCAATCTCTAAACCTATGCCCCCTAGGTGCTAGAAAATTGAATCAATCAAACAAATCAATCTGTATTTGTGATATCAGCCGCCTAAGTAGGGCATCCACCAACAAATTCAGAAGCAACCACGCACCAACCTCGACCTGGATGAAATTGCCTCTCCCTGCTTTATGTACGAAATGGGATCGACTACACACATGAGGAAACAAAGCGACAAAGGGGAAGGATACGCAGCAGGAAATGGGATCGACCTGAAACACCTTCAATGGCGCGCGTGATGGGGATGCGGGACAACCGCCGGGGAGCCACCGTCGCTGGGGGATGACCACCGCGCGCACTGCTCCGCCGCCGCTCAGGGATGGGCCGCCGAGCGCACTGCTCCACCACCGATGCCCCGCGTGCGCCACTCTGATCTGGGACTGGAGAGGAGAGAGAGTGGGAGAGGGAGAGACAGACAAGAACGAGTGGGGAGAGAGAGACAGAGAAAAACCAGTGGTGGAGGCGTGGAGCAGTCAGGTAGGGCGGCGGCCTTAGCGGGTGCATTCTCGGACCCAATAAGAACAGCGCACGGACCTAATACGCCAATGCGCATGGCTGCGGCATCCGCTCAGCTCCATGCATGGACCAGTGTCACGGTGACGCGTGTCGCCTGGACGACAGAGACAAACCCAGGCGATTGTCCTTTAGTAAAAGTGAAATTTATATACATAAAATAAAATTAAGTAAAAGGGAGTAAAAATAGAAAGATAATATTTTGAAACAATTCATGCATACGAGGACGCAGTCTGATAAAAAAAACTGTATACTTTACCCCATGTCTATTCGGTATATTCAATTGTCATCTTCATATACGAACGGATATCCAGTTAGATACATTCAACTTACTATACCTGTCCATTACACTGACCATTCGGCTGTTATATTGTTCAACAATTTTTTACAGCAATCACTTATATCCCAATCCGGGCTAAACCTGATGTATATTTCGGACGCAGTTTTCTTCCTACTGGGATCATATTCACATGGAACTCAGTGGACATGATATGTTTTCAGGTCTTCAAACGGAATCTCAAATGATATTTCAGACACCTATATGGGAACTCAGATGGGTCATATTCTTATTCTCCAGCATTCTCTATGGCTTATTGGCAAATTCATTATACCATCAAGATCTTTGGTTTTTCGGATTTTTGTCGTGCAGCCCGAGCCGAAGCTTCATCAACTTCACATTGTTATCTCGCAGCTAAGATATTCATCAGTCCCAGCTTCTGGCAGAACATATTCAAAAAAAAAGTCTTGAAGGAGTTTGCTCGATTCTATCGCTAACAACTAAAGGAATTTGGCTCATAGGTCGCCAGTCCATGGTTTCTCCCGTACAACCGAAAACGAGCAGACAAAATGTCTACTCGTATATTCGGTGAATTTATCAGGTTGCAAGCAACCTCAACAACCAAAAACGGTTGTATCTGTTCTGCAAAAATGCAGTGATGTCAATTACATATTCACCGAAAATGGTCAGGCAAAAAAACGCCTGCCCATATATTCGGCACCGATTCAAAAGGTTGCAAGCAACCTCCAAAGCCAAAAACGGCTGGGAAATCTTGCACAAATAGCAGGAATTGTCCCCAACACACAGACACGTGTGCAATAGCTCAAATTAAAGCCAAGTAGGCTTAATAAATGACAAAAATTTCTATCAAACTTTAATAAGCATGGTGGTTCAACATATTTATGAACCCCGAGGGCAGAGCAGCCTATATAAGAGCAGCCAGACCTTCCCATAGGCCACATTATCAAGCCTGTTGCCTTATAAACATGAGGAAAGTGCTGTTTAGAGAGTCCTTCAAACCATTGCTAAATAAGCATAGGAGGCCTCAGGAAAGCGCGGATTCGGGTAGCAAGGAGAAACACCACTATCGAGACTTCACTAACCGCATTTGGTTTCAGTGTTTCTGGCGAGGCCAATTCGGTCCTCGCAAGATATATCTCTGAGGTCTCAGTCCCAATGTCAGACCCTGGTTTCTCTAGGCAAGCCGGTGAAAACCACGCACCACCCCCCACGTTCTGTTCTGCATTTCCAAGTGCCAAATAATGATGTTGTGCTTGATCAATGGAAAAATCATGGATCATGGTACAAAGAAGCACGATATCAACATTGGGCCGTAAGAGTACAAGCTCGGGTGCCGAACTGAAGGCGATAATCAACGCATTCTGGTCGGCACCATTAGCCACGAGAGTGTCGTTATCAGCAAAATTACACTCCTTCGGCGCCAGAAACTCCTCATCCAAAGCAGCGAGTGGCGTTGGAGCATGATGTATCAACTAATAATGTGCAAACATCGGCAAGTCACCCGCCACGGGTTCATGTATCCTAGCAATGAACTGCAGGGCCACATCCAGAACCTGACCAGACCGCGGCTATTTCGGGCGGTGATGCGTCAGCATAGTAGTTAGCGTTACACTTTAAAAAAAAGTGTTGCGACGCAAACGTCAATTATAACAGCCATTGATGACAAATTTGTAAGAATATAATACAAGGAAAAACATTCCTCTTATTTTCACTATCGAATAATACTTCACCGGCCTATAAAGACGGGACGGGACAACAATTTTCAAAACGAACTCTCAAGCCTATTCGGTTATGAGACCGAAGGGGCTTCGTTATCTGAAAATATCTCCGCCCTTCGCTCTATAAAGATGGGGCGGGACGGTGTTTTTCAAAACAATTTGTCAAGCCTATTCGGTTAACACACCGAAGGGGCTTCGTCATTTCAAAATATCTCCGCCCTTCGCTCTATAAAGATGGGGCGGGACGGTGTTTTTCAAAACAATTTGTCAAGCCTATTCGGTTAACACACCGAAGGGGCTTCGTCATTTCAAAATATCTCCGCCCCTCGTCCTATAAAGATGGGGCGGGACAACAATTTTCAAAACAAATTCTCAAGCCTATTCGGTTATGAGACCGAAGGGGCTTCGTCTACCTGAAAATATCTCCGCCCTTCGCTCTATAAAGATGGGGCGGGATGGCGTTTTTCAAAACAATTCGTCAAGCCTATTCGGTTAACACACCGAAGGGGCTTCGTGATTTCAAAATATCTCTGCCCCTCGTCCTATAAAGATGGGGCAGGACAACAATTTTCAAAATGAATTCTCAAGCCTATTCGGTTATGAGACCGAAGGGGCTTCGTCTATCTGAAAATATCTCCGCCTTTCGCTCTATAAAGATGGGGCGGGACGGCGTTTTTCAAAACAATTCGTCAAGCCTATTCGGTTAACACACCGAAGGGGCTTCGTCATTTCAAAATATCTCCGCCCCTCGTCCTATAAATATGGGGCAGGACAACAATTTTCAAAACGAATTCTCAAGCCAATTCGGTTATGAGATCGAAGGGGCTTCGTATATCTGAAAATATCTCTGCCCTTTGCTCTATAAAGATGGGGCGGGACGGCATTTTTCAAAACAATTTGTCAAACCTATTCGGTTAACACACCGAAGGGGCTTCGTCATTTCAAAATATCTCCGCCCCTAGTCCTATAAAGATGGGGCGGGACAACAATTTTCAAAACAAATTCTCAAGCCTATTCGGTTATGAGACCGAAGGGGCTTCATCTATCTCAAAATATCTCCGCCCTTCGCTCTATAAAGATGGGGCGGGACGGCGTTTTAAAATTCGCCTAGCGATTCGGTTGGTTAGCCGAAGGGCTTAAAATTTTCAACCAAAGCCCTTCAACTAAAAACGTTGGAGGAGACGGCGTTTTCAAAATTCGCCTAGCGATTCGGTTGGTTAGCCGAAGGGCTTAAAATTTTCAACCGAAGCCAAAAAGTGGGAGGTGACGGCGTTTTCACAACTCGCCTATCCATTTGGTTGGTTAGCCGAAGGGCCTAAAATTTTCAATCGAAGCCCTTCAGCTATAAAAACGTTGGAGGGGATGGCGTTTTCACAACTTGCCTAGCCATTAGGTTGGTTAGTCAAAGGGCTTCGAATATTCAGTCGAACCCCTTCAACTATAAAAGTTGGGAGAGATGGTGTTTTCAAAACTAAGTTGAAAGCGTCATGTTTCGGTTTCAAATTCTAAGCCGAAGGGCTTTAAAACTTTTCAAATCCTCCTTCGGCTAAAAAGTCACGGTAGTGCAAACCGACGGATCAATGAATCAACAACCGAATGAGTGCATTCCATAACCAGGGTGTGCCTTCAGTTGCAAAAGGTGTCACCGGCAGCGAGCGTGCAGGCAGAGCTGGAGCAAGCTATTCACCTTACCTTCATTCGAAAAGATGCTGACTACCTAATGTGTATATGGTCTGATGATCAGGGCAAAAAATATAGTATGTATATGTTCGCAATACTAGAAGTACCGAAGCTACCATGTTGGAAAGCGTTGGAGAGATGCGCATTTGTGTGTCAGTCCTGATGTGTGCATATACACGTATTACTTGTATACCTTTGGATATTATTTAAATAATTGGGAAATTTATTTTTGCTGATACCAAAAATCTAGGCAGCTTGCATGGCAACGGTGCCTAAGATAGTAGTCGAATGAACATGGGCTCGTTCATGCAATTTGCACCGAAAGTGTATGTCTTCCTGCATGCACGCTGAACCCACCGAATGGCTCCCCCTTCGGCTAAAAAAGTGAGGGGGTACGGCGCTTTGAAAATATAACCGAAAGCGTTGCTTGGGTATAAAATTCAAAATGTTACCTTCCAGCTGAAAACTGTCTTGGCTTCTGAAATAACAAGGTTGCACTACTTGCACCTTCACCGAAATGACAAGATATGTATTCTGTTTCAGCTCATACCCGTGCGCGAAGCACCCTTATTTCAGAAACTGCTTTGTGATCTCTCTTCGCGTAGGAAAGCTCGTATGTCCTTTCAGTTTTGAGCTAGTACTTCGGCAAGAACAGCTCTTTTCGGCCCCCGCCGCACAACACAAAAGGAAGTCAATTCCTATTTTGGCACGTACATGCATGCGAGGAGTCAAGTCCAATGTAAATAAGCGCATGTATCAACAGCCCTTGTTTATTCGGTATATTTCTTTAATAGTTCTTGTACACGGATTAATTCAGCAGAAGTCTGTGGCCGCTAATTCCTCCAAAATATACACCGAGTCCTATACTTCATTTGCACAAAAGCATCTTTCAGCCAAACAACACGGTGATCCTGGCAACTTTATCTTAGCCGAAATACTCATTTTAGCTGGCCCTGCCGGCCCTTCGTATGACCCAAAGATGTTAATACACCGTTAGATCCGGACCCGCCGACATATCAACCGTCGAATGGGCTTATTGAAAAGGTCAAAGCGTGGGAACCGAATCGGGCGAGACCAAATGTTCACATTTCGCTCCAAAAATTTCCAAAAAAAAAAAACCGCAAGAAAAAAAAATGTCCCCGTCTGAGTCGCTCCCCAAGCTTGGGACGGCGTATAGCCATGCGGTTGGGCCAATGTAGGCGGCGCCAACCGAAAGGGAAAAGAAAACCATTTCGGTCGGCGCCGAAGGGCTACTGTTGGGGGCTGACCAGGACGTCGGCACCCTGTCCCCCGCCAATCGGCCCATCCAAATGACTACAGCCGATATTGCCCGAATCATATTCGGGTAATATGACATTCAGGTGATATGACATTCGGGTGATTGACATTCGGGTGATTGACATTCGGTTAATGTCACATTTGGGTAATATGACATTCGGGTGATATGACATTCGGGTGATTGACATTCGGTCAATGTCACATTCGGTTAAGTGACATTCGGGCGATATGACATTGGGCTGATTGTCCTTCAATGGAGGTGAAGCGCATTCGGCTGCTGTGGTGAAGCATATTCGGCTACTGTGGTGAAGCATATTCGGCTACTGTGGTGAAGCAGAATGGCAGATGACAAGATGGTATGGAATGCGCCGGCTGGAGCCAGGTGGCAGGACTCACCCGATCACCGGTGTAGAGACAAGAGGAACCAAGGGCTCAAAGACGACGACGCCCTCGCTGCCGGGAGAATATTCCGAATAAATAGTAGTTGGAAGGGCAAACTCGTCATGTAAAAGATCATGAGCGTGTATAAATAGCGCCCCAAGGGGTTTGTAAAGAGGAGGGACCCGTGCGTTTTAGCCGGGATCTGAATAATACACTCGTAGTGTACATTCGTGTCATATCCTTTCACGTTTTTCGTATTCGGTTTGTTGGTTTCAACCTGGGGGGCAGCATCCTTTAGGCCAGAAACAACACAAATGAACTAAGCCTTGAGAATTATACTAAACTACTTCTCTGAAAACATTGAACTGATTTTCTAATTTATTGAACAGCTTTTCTAAAATTATTGAATTGCTTTTCTGAATTTATTGAACTTATAAATTTATTGTTTTTCTGAAATTATTACTGTCACGATGTATCACACTTATAACTGATAGCATTATGTTCTCGGGTATGGATCTTAACAAGCCACCACCGGATTTTGATGAAGATTTCTTAGATGGATTTTATTGGATTATGTGAGGAGCAACCCGATCTTTTGCACTCAAGTGCCTACGATTTCTAAAATCCCTCAACCTGATGAATAGCAAGTCAACCAGCAGGAATCGCTGAAGCTGAAGAAGCACCGTGTTGCTGCCCTCTATCCATTAGCTAACACAAAAAGAAGCACCTAAAAACACAAAAGTTGGGTCAAAAAAGTTTTACATCATTTTGATATAAATGAAGGAAAATCAATAATTTTTGGAAAAACAATTCAATAATTTTGGAAAGGCAATTCAACAAATTCAGAAAATCAGTTCAATAATATCAGAAAAGTAGTTCAGTGTAAAAATTTACTGTAGTCTAGAGATGATTGGTGACGTGCAAATGTTCTGAAAGTGATTGCACATGAATCAGGAAGCCATGCCAGCAATTATATATGCTAATATTTTATTTATATTCAACATATATGCTACACGCCATAGATGATGGATAAAGATTCTAGGACAAAGGAGAATACACAAACACCACCAGAATGTCCTACTCCGGTATTGGTTGCAGCAATTGATCCCATCAGAAACACGAAAAAGGAAAAACCCCTAAAACTAGCACACTTTGTATGCGCAATATCCCCACCTATTCTTTTTAATTGGGGATCAAGAGCTAGACACCTTCCCATGGGCCAATTAGAGTGTTGTGATTTTTCAAACATCAACTATATAGGTAACACAGACCATGATCAGGACCAGATCGGAGGCGACATAGTTAAGATCCAATGTGCTAACCTTGTTTCTGGTGAGGTACAGTGTGAACAGCTTCACGTCCTATAGCGAGATTGCGGCCGACATGTCAATCTCATTGACCACCTGCTGCACAAAACACAAAGAGGCACGTCGCGTGCCCATCTATCAGAGCCGGAACCAATAAAACAACTAGTACCAGGTAAAAAGAAACATGTGAATCCACAAGGACCTATATTCTGCTCTTTCTAGAAGAGGAAATGATTGGATAAAGCTCGTCCCAATGTATCTTTTTTCAGAACTAACAACTAGTACATAGGTGTGAGCCTAACAAAACACCAGATTAGTAAATGCATGTATGCACCAGATTTCCATTTTTGTAGATGTACTATTGGCCATCTCTGCTACTGTAGTACCATCCAGCGATAAGCAGTTCAATAAATTTAGAAAATCAATTCAATAATTTCGGAAAAGCAGTTCAATGAATTCAGAAAAGCGGTTCAATGATATCAGAAAAGGAAATATCCTCAATATTAATCTCAATATCAAAATGTCACCATACCAAAGAAGAACGGAAAAAAGTCACACAATTGGGCCTCACAATAAGTGTTTTAATCACTACAGCTAGCATATATTTCACGCGGAAAGTGACTGTCCTGCTAGCTTATCTATTTCAATGTACCTTCTGCGTTCAATAACTATCATTACTTTTAGAAAATATCTAGTTCTGTTAAGTACATACATAAATACATACATACATACATACATACATACATACATGCAGAGGGCTGTACCTTAGGTTTACAGTTGAATTTTTCTTGTTCTTATTCCCTCTTGGTTCATCATTCATGGGTTCCAATTCTTTAACCTACAGATGACATACAATAGCTAGGAATCAGAGGGACCGCACAAGAACGATAGCTAGTACAATGACTTTTTAAAACAATGGAATCTAAAGCATGAAGGTTAAGAAAACCCAGTTCAGTTAGCTAAATGGATTAGTACTTATAGGCTAGGTCCATGAGTACATTCTCATTATGTGCAAAACCCTAAGTAGCTAGGAAAAGGAACCATATCAATTTGGGGGAAGGAGAGAGAAGGGAAATATGTGCAAAACCTGAGCAGCTGGGGTTACTACTCTCTAGATATTTTACACTGACTTCTATTTATATACATTTCCTTACTACTCTCTAGATATTTTACACTGACTTTTTCTATTTCTATACATCTCCTTAACTCTGAAACCAACATATGAACATAGCACCTGATTTCATAGTTAGAAGTACAGGCTACAGCTATGAGCATCAATAACAACTCTGAACTTTGTGTGGATCCTTTGCTCATTTGAGCATCGCTAGCAGCTGTTCTTACAGCTGCGTGCTGATAGGAATACCCCCCTGAATGTCTGAATGCACTCTGAAAATATTAGATTTCGCGTATATGGATGCCAGTAGGGAAGAAAACGGTCGGAAACGATCGGAAGGAGGCTAAATCACTTTCACTTTCATAATTTTTTCTCGGAAACGAAATCGGTACGATATTGTCGGAAATGAATACGGCGTCGGTATTGCGGTGATATCGAAAACGATATTGTCGATCGGAAAACACAACGATAATGGTTGAAATTGACAAAAACGATATAGTAAAATATGATTGGCAATGGTGGTAGCGGCTCCATTAGTCTGATGGAAAGAAGGCAGACAGATTGGTGTCGTCGGCCGTCGCGTAGAGAGGTGCGGGTACCGTGTATGTGAACGTGATTGTTTCTATTTGGCTCATCAGAAAAGACGATCGACCGAATACTAAGGCACTAAAGCACATCAGTATGTGAATGTGATTGTTGCCTACCTATTTGGCTCATTGTTTCTATACACACCAAATACTTTCCTAGTCTTTAGTGCCTTTCCAATAATAAAAAAATTACCTTATGTGCAGATTAATGGGCTTGGTCGCTTGGGCGTGCTTAGATGTGGGCTAATTGGACCAAAAGTATGTGTTGTATCGGTAATTACCAACGGTAAATTACCGATTAAATACGGAAATCTTCGGAAATGGTCGGAAGAGGGCTAAATCATTTTCACTTTCAGTTCCAATTATTTTTACCATTATCATTTTTGTTTTCTCGGTTACCACTACCATTACCATTTTTGTCAAAAAATCGAAAAAAGCTCGAAAACGATTTTCGGAAATCGGAGATTACCATTTTCGTTTTCATCCCTAGATGCCAGACTAGCAAGCATATCGGAAGCTATTATGAAAAATAGGCTGACTACTGACAGACATACACTACGATGTCCATTTGCATAACATAGCTATTGTGAAATCAACTCATCAACTAGCGTTAACAACATATCCAGTAGCAGATAACTAAATCAGTGCACAAATAGCAAAACTAGCACACGTTAGAGTTGGGGAGCTCGATTTCGCGTAGTTGGAAGGGGAAAGGAATGCACGACGTGAACGAACCTGATGGGTGCTCGTCGCCGGCGAGCGTCCATGGGCCCGGTGAAAAGCCCGTCGGTACCTGCGGTCGAAGACGAGGCGGAGTACAGGAAGGCGCGTCGCAGCAAACCGTCGCAGGCCCCATGCCCGGGGTCAGATCCGTCACATCCACCATGGCTGGGGCCGATCCGCCATGGCGGGCGTTGGAGCTGTCAGATCCGCCGTGGCTGGGGTTGGAGCTCGCCGTGGCCGCGAGCGAGAGAGAGGGAGGAGGAGAGGTAGGTGAGGGGGAGGCAGGTGGGGTATGGGCCAGTGCCGGCGGCAGAGGGACGACCGCGACGCGAGTCTGTCCACGTAGAGAAGATGAGAAGATGAGGAAGTGATGATGCGGAGTGGAGACGTTTTTTTTTTTTTTTTTTTTTGACTGGAACACCATGCTAGGCGGATTCACAGGGGAAGATGGAGCATGCGTGCACGACGACAAACGTCTGCACGGTAGAAAATTAGTCATTACCTTTGTGAAAACGTTTTTCTCTTTGGAAAATATATTTTAATCTTTTTTAAATTAATAATGGCAGAGGTGGGTAATTTTAAAATAGATCCAATGGTTATGGGTTGATATGAACTTATGTTTGAAGGGCCGGATGTTTCGATTAACGTGGAAATTTATAGTATTTATCTTTTTCTTAAGCGATCCTGGTGAGAGTTAACGTGGAGTCTCCGTTGAGACCTTCAATTAGTAATAGTAAGATAAGATGATTACTCAATCATGTAAAGGAGGAGCAGTTGGAAGAGCTTAGGCGAGACATTGGATGATTTCGGCTGTAATCGAGAAGAAGGCTGAGTGTGGCGTGGAACCTGTTGCTCGCTGGTTGATGTTTAAGGGTCCTTACTTGAGTGATCATAGTTGAAGTCTGACATTGTTTTTTTATTTGGTCGATTCAACGGTATAAGCAAGTAATATCTTAGAATTGATCCAGACCATTGTTTTTCCATAATTTATAAATTAATAAATTTAAAAAAAACAAAAATAAAACACTATGGGAGGGGATATCCCACGCCGGTTCCCAACTTCTCGCAGGCTCGCACGCTCCGGACTCCTCGCAGGCTCGCACGCTAGATTTTTTTAAAAAAAAAAAAAAAAAAAAAAAAAAAAAAAAAAAAAAAAAAAAAAAAAAAAAAAAAAAAAATCTCCTCGCACGAGGGGAATTTCTCGCGTCGATTACGGCCGCACCGTGCAGCCATGCATGCAGTCAGCCAAAACGACGAAGGGAGTTGGTCCACCGTACTGGTATTTTAGTTTCCCTCCGTGATTTTTTAACAGATGAAACAACTTAGCGCCACTTTAGTCCTGGCTATAATTAGCTTCGTATGCTAACTCCGCCACTTAATTTGGCCAAGTAATTATTTTTTTTAAAAAAAAAAACATCATCAGATCCTGATATCACGGGAGAGATAGACAGAACTGCATGCGCCTTTTGCTTTTGTATGTATTCGGAGTACACGTATATATACACTGAATGTATAATTTTTTTCATCGAATACCACTATATAGTAGAGTCGCAAAAAAGAATACCACTATCATAAATACTTTAATATATACACACATATGTATGAAAACCAAATCTTAATAACCAAATCTTATTTATCCTATTTTTATAAAATAAAAATTCAATAAATACTATTACCTCCTAGGAGGTAATAGATGGTCGTGACCGTTGGACGGAATAAATGGACGGTCCACAAATCATTTCGAGTATCGCAGTAAAAGCCATAGAATTTTATAGACTTTACTGTGTTTATGTTGGTAATGATATATTAAGCAAACAATATGCTGCCTTTTTGACTTGCGCATCTTTTTCATTTTAAAGAAGAGAATGCAATGCAATACAATGAAACCGTGGTGGAACAAGATTTGAACGATTCGAAACGAGCCAAGTCACCTCCGGTAAGAACCAACAAGAAAAGAAATAAAAGAAAACCCCCAAGCACTCCAACAACAACGGCCCAAGAGGGTCGGCAGGGGCAAAACTCGGCGTCGGAGGAGCATCGTGGGCACAACAATGGAGCCTTCAGGAAGGAAGATGATGCCCGCGGGCGCCAACTCCGTTGGGATATGCACCCGGGGGAACTTTCGTTCCCAGGATTGCTCTGGCGGCATCGATGCAGGAGCAGAAGAGACGACGCCTTCAAGAAGGTGACGACGATCCTCGCCACCATCGTCGGTCCTAGGCCCACGGCCAAAGGACGTGGTTTTCACCAAGCTTCCCTGAACCGTTGCCACCTCCAAGGACGCCGCTGGATGTCATCGTGGTGTCTGCTACCGGTGCCGAAAGGAGTGGCCGTGGTGGTCGTGGTGGGGAGAGACCGCCATCACGTGGGTACCGCCAGACTGCTCAAGGTCCACCATCTACCGCAGCTGGTCACCGCTGCAACGTGCCTTATTTCTGTTTTTTATGTTTATTAATAGAACTTGTGCTTATTTCTAATCAGTGTGCAATTAATGAAACTAACACAAAGCCTCATTTGCAGGCACAATGAGAGAGAACGAGTAATGACACATAACCCTTCTGCATGGAAATCAGGAAAGCAGGCAGTTGATGCTGGTATGTCCTTGTATATGAAAAAACAGATAACTGTATACTGTTCATAGTTTTTCTTATTTATTTAGGCCACTTTGGTTGCAACTAGATGCCCTAAGTGGCTGAGTCCAATATATGTTCTCATGAGCTATGATTGTTGTGTTATGCTTTTTTACTTGTGAGCTCAAAAGGTGTTGTATTCATCTGGTTACCCTCCACTGCACTCTCTTAAAGCACTTTTGGCCATCTGTGGGAAGCATAATATTCAATTTTTCGTAGCATGAAATAAATTCAGTACATGTTGAGTTTAGTCTAGGGGAAATAGTGCTCTTACTGTATCTGTGATTTAATCTTGGCTTCATGATGCACATCAGAAATGTGAATCTAGGAATGCAAGTTACACCATCCATGATTATTGAAGTCTTATATGCTTCTCAAGATAACATTATCTGGTAATCGGCCTGTGTGTCATGCATGCGTTTTCTTTAGCCATCCTGTTAAACTACCTATCAACATGACTTATTTAGTTTGGCCCATTTTTCTTAATAGCCACATATTTTATCAAAATCCAGGACTTGTATATATATTATATTATAATCTATCCTGTGTATGGATCCATGTGGTCTAAAGATATTAACTTGTCTGAGAATAAAAGGACTATAGATAGTGAATAAACACCTTCTCTTAAGATATGAATGTTACTACTGACATTGGATTCACTTGCTGACCTTGCTTAATTCTCTGTGATATTGACTTATTGAGGACAAGATATGTTTGGTACTACCACAAATAGGACGGGCTGGGTTGACTGTGCAATGAGACAATGCAAGCAAGAGCATGCAGCATTTGACCCATTTGAAGACTGATGCCAACGAATGCTTGGACATGGTTAGTTTAACCAATTTTATACATATTTAGTTCAGAGAATACCAGTGCTTTTTCTTATTATTATGAGCAAATTGATTTGTTCACTGTCAATTTGTCGTATGAAGAACAAACCTGTGAACGTGTGTTACATATAGTTAATCTATACCTCTAAAATATAAACAAACCCCACTAGCCTTATTATCTGCATTCTCCTTGCGCCACGTCAGCAATTTCAGTTACCCATCTAATCTCATCTCCAATTTCAGTTACCGAAGACCATTCATTTGCGTGCAGGAGCACACCGCTGCGTCCCTTGGTTCCCGCATCCTAATTAGTGGATGCCAAGCGAGAGAAACAAGACAATTTGGCCACGTTGACCGATGCGTGCAAGACAACCGAACGTCACAAAATAAAAAAGAGTACCCAGACAATAAACAACCCTATGAACTAACATTAAATTAAATAAAAAGAAAAAAGACTAAAACCTATAAACTTTTTGTGGTTCATTAATATATTAGAACTAAGATAATCATTGCTAATTCCTATGGCAATGCACGTAAATATATACATTTCCTAACCTATTTATATTCTTTGTTCATACCCAACCTAGTTATTTGAGCTCGACCTGTATATATACTATCTACCATTGCAAGGCATCGACACTCTTAAGTGTTTTTGACTTCACAGTATCATAATAATGATAACATGGCCAAAAAAGTAAGTCTAAGGATTAAGGATTAATTTTATTTTTATTAAAAGTTTTTTCTTTAGATATGGGTCTATGGGAGTCCAGTAAAAAAACTAACAAGGCTTTAACATGAGACAAAAACATTCCACGTTAGCATGAGTGAAATGACAATCTCATCAATTTTAGTTTTTTTTGGCAATAATAGTACCACACAAGGACATTAAAATTATCAAATAAAAAAACTTATCAAACATTATTTTATCCCATACCCACGGAATTTACCTAGTAGTTAATAAAGTTTGAGATTCTAAAAACAATATTGTTTTTTTATTAAGCTATTTACCGATTATTATTATCACTACTACTGTTACTATGTTTAGAGGATCTGCTTACCAGTTTCGCTTCAGGTCCATGAAAACTCAGGACCAGCGCTGATTAGAGCGCCGAATGAATAGTTGTTATTTTTTGCAAGCACCATAAACTTTCTCCTAAAATAATGAAAATGGTTGGTCGTCCCTCAAACACTTTTAACCGGCAAATTAGTGACCTTCGAGACTTGGTGGACGACTCATAATGGAATATTAGCAACCAAATCCTTTTTTCTTTTACTGGACTTGCACGGATACTTGATGGAATCATGGAGCACGCGAGCAATTAAAGGTGAGCTTATTCGTTCAGCTAGGCACACTCAATCCATCTTATTGCACGGCAGGAATGTTGGGTAGAAATACTGGATGTGAAGTTGCGTCGCCCTTACCTTTCCTTTTTGAAAACTATTTAACCGCTAATTGAACGACCCACAGTTCAATTTCATTTGATTAACTGATACTTTTGACTGGACTTTCATCGGTACCGATCCATGATCGAATTAGTGGCGCACCAGGCCAGTTAAAAATTCCCAGAAACCACAAGCACTCGGCATGCTTACCATGTTTGTGTATGCATGTTTGTGTATTTATGGAACTCTTGACGTACATCATGATTCATGAGCACATAACACAATGCGATCAGGCAAGGAAACCACTCTCTGCACTGACTCAAATCCTTCAGCAGCGATGCTGCTCCTCCAGCTGCTTTTGCTGCTCTCCGCCACCGCAACCAATTGTGCAGCCGCTTCCTCATCAAGCCATGATGGTGACGAGGGAGCTCTTCTCGCTTTCAAAGCCAAGATCTCCAGCCACTCCGGCGTGCTGCATTCCTGGAACCATAGCACCAGCTACTGCAGCTGGGAGGGCGTCACCTGTGGCAAGAAGCACCGGTGGAGGGTGGTAGCCCTGAACCTCAGTTACCAGAGCCTCGCCGGCACCATCTCCCCCGCCATCGGTAACCTCACTTTTCTGCGCTCGCTGAACCTGAGCTCTAACGGCCTGCAGGGAGAGATCCCTCCCAGCATCGGCTCCCTCAGGCGCCTCAGGCTCATTGACCTAGGCTTCAACATGCTCACCGGCGTCATCCCGAGCAACATCAGCCGTTGCACCAGCCTCCGTGAGATGTACATCCACAGCAACATGGGAGTGCAGGGAAGCATCCCAGCTGAGATTGGCAACAACATGCCGTGGCTCCAATTTCTAAATTTGTACAACAACAGCATCACCGGAACCATCCCATCATCTCTTGGGAACCTTTCCCGGTTGACCATACTGGATCTGTCATTCAACCATCTTGAGGGATCGATCCCTGCAGGCATCGGGAACAATCTGTATCTCATTTTCCTTCAACTATCCGTTAATAATCTCTCTGGTTTTCTCCCTCCTTCCTTGTTCAACCTGTCATCTATTCATACCTTCTTTGTGGCACAGAACAAGCTGCATGGCCACCTACCACCTGGCTTGGGTATAAGCCTTCCGAGCATCCAAGAGCATGGGATTGGAGATAATCAATTTACTGGAGCTCTTCCGCAATCGCTAACCAACTTCTCCAGGCTCCAGTTTCTTGACTGGGGATATAATAATTTTACTGGAGTTGTTCCTGCAGAATTGGGCAGATTGCAACAGCTTGAAGCATTTCATCTAGACAGCAACATGTTAGAAGCAAACAATGAGGAAGAGTGGGAATTCATTGGTTCTTTGGCGAATTGTAGCAGATTGCAGTCCCTATCCTTTGGATTGAACAGGTTTGCAGGCAAACTGCCAGGCTCATTGGTTAATCTGTCTACTAATCTCCAGTTCCTTCAGATTTACTACAACAGAATATCCGGTGTCATCCCATCAGATATTGGAAATTTGGCAGGTCTTGAGACGCTTGATTTTGGCAGCACCTTACTTACTGGTGTCATTCCTGAAAGCATCGGGAAGCTCACACAATTGCAGAAGTTAAGGCTCGATGCAAGCTACCTCTCGGGACATCTACCATCCTCAATTGGAAACCTTTCTAGGCTACTTGTACTTTATTCAGGCGACAACAGCTTTGAGGGGCCAATTCCACAAAGCATTGGGAACTTGAGCAAACTTTTAGCCCTAGATCTGTCAAATAACAACCTTACTGGATTGATCCCTAAAGAAATTATGGAGCTACCATCGATCTCAATGTTTCTCGATCTCTCCAACAACATGCTGGAGGGATCACTTGCAATAAAAGTTGGTAGTTTGGTATATCTTGGAGAACTCTTCTTGTCAGGGAACAATTTGTCAGGCGAGATACCTGATACTTTTGGTGACTGCAATATCATGGAAATCCTCTTAATGGATGGCAATTCATTCCAAGGAAGCATACCTGCTACGTTCAAGAACATGGCAGGCTTGACCGTACTTAATTTGACATACAACAAACTGAATGGAAGCATCCCTGACAACCTGGCTACCCTGACCAACCTCGAACAGCTTGTATCTTGGTCACAACAATTTCTTCGGAACAATACCAGAGATTTTTGGTAATTCAACATCGCTCCTTCGTCTTGATCTATCTTATAACAATTTGCAAGGTGATGTACCAACCCTAGGAGTTTTCAAAAACCTGACTGGACTATCAATAGTTGGTAACAATGCGTTATGCGGGGGGATACCCGAACTCCATCTACCAAAATGTCCAAGCTCTTCTCCAAGAAAGAATAGGAAAGCCATACTCAAGTTTCTTAGAATAGCACTCCCAACAATAGCAAGTGTCATCTTATTTTTTTTGGTTTGGGTTGGATATCACCACAGAAAGTCCAAGACAAAATCAAAGAAAGATTTGCCACCACAATTTGCAGAGATAGAGCTTCCAATAGTTCCATACAATGATATACCGAAAGGAACAAATGGATTTTCAGAAGAAAATGTGCTTGGAAAGGGAAGATATGGTATCGTCTATAAGGTCACACTAGAAAATCAAGCCATTGTCGCCGCTGTTAAGGTGTTTAATGTCCAGCAATCAGGGGCCAGCAAAAGCTTCCATGCTGAATGTGACGCACTAAGAAGAGTGAGGCACCGATGCCTTCTAAAGATCATTACATGTTGTTCTAGCATCAACCACCAGGGTCAAGACTTTAGAGCAATAGTCTTTGAGTTCATGGCTAATGGCAGCTTAGATAGATGGATCCACTCAAATTTAGAAGGCCAAAATAGACAGGGAGCACTCAGCCTATCACAGAGGTTGGATATTGCTTTGGACATTATGGATGCTTTGGACTATCTTCACAACGGTTGCCAGCCATCGATCATCCATTGCGATCTCAAGCCAAGTAACATTCTTCTCAATCAGGACTTGCGAGCTCGTGTTGGAGATTTTGGAATCGCTAGAGTTCTAAATGAACCAACAAGCGAACAACCTGTGAATTCTACGAGCACATTAGGAATAAGAGGTTCCATCGGTTACATTGCTCCAGGTAACTCTAATTTGTTGTTATGTTCCCCATGTGTTTCACATGATATTGTATATACCTAAGTTTCTTCATGTTTAAATCCAATGCAGAGTATGGCGAAGGTTTTGCAGTATCAACTTGTGGTGACATGTTTAGTCTTGGTATCACCTTGCTAGAGATATTCACTGCAAAGAGACCAACAGATGATATGTTCAGAGATGGTTTAAGCCTACATGGTTATGCTGAGGCTGCTCTTCCTGACAAAGTCACGGGGATAGCAGATTCCAACCTATGGCTGCATGATGAAGCAAGCAGTAGCAATGATACAAGGCATATAACAAGAACCAAGAAATGTTTGTCCGCTGTCATTCAACTTGGTGTCCTTTGCTCAAAGCAATTGCCCACAGAGCGTTTGTCGATAAGCGATGCTACTGCAGAGATGCATGCTATCAAAGATGAGTATATTAGAGCCCAGTGATGCCAGACTGCACTAGATAACCATTGCCTTTATATATTGGCTACCATATTTCTCTAAATTTACCGTCCAAGTTAATATATAGAGCATGTATTTGCTTCCTTTTTTTTTTTTTTGCTTGTGAGTTGTGGACCTTATATCAGTCTGTACTGTGTTGTGTTGCCCATATCATAGGCAGCAGCATCATTCATGAATCATGATAGAAGTGTTGATTATCGTGAGAAAATTGCACATTTCTGAGTGTTTTTGTTCTCGACCATGCCTTAGCAGAGCATGTATGAAATCACCGTGGCCACTGAAGTGATTTTTATACCTGGGCCGGTGATTTTATACCTCTGGCAAGACAGAGTAAGCGCAGGAGAGCAGAGAAAAGAAGTAGAGGAAGCGAAGCAAACGGTAGTAGAGCAGAGGAAAGACAGAGCTAGCAGCAGAGAAGAGCACGGCTGGTGAGGACCGGTGGAGAAGACCAGAGGGAGCAGCATGGGCGCTCCGTCCAGTGGAGTGGAGCCACACGGGTGGCGGACCAGCGGGCGGATGCGGATGGCGAAGGCACACGGCGGCCGCGTGGTGCACTTCGCGCATCCACCTCCGCAAGTTCCAGGTTCCTCTGCGCCGCGCCGCCCTCTCCTCTTTTCGTTTTCCTTCTCCACTCCCATGGATTGCGCCTTGATTGAGCCATACACTATAGCTGGCAGCCTGGCGCCATTGATTTACCCTGGTTGTAGCAAGGTCTTAATCTGCGTGAGAGCGAGGAGCCCCAGTCCATAACACCGACACCATACAAGTTGAGCGCGTATGTGTCCTCAGCAATCATTTTAGTTTCTTGTTTTCTTGCGGTGGCCTGAAGACATTAAGGAGAGAGAACTCGAGACATTAATGATATCCTGGAGATCATCAGGGACCTCTCCTCATCTTCTAGCTTCTACTCGACTAAGTTATACACAGGAATGGTGAATACCACGACTAAGCATGATTAATATAGCCAGTCCATTAAAATTTGTAAGACAAGCACTCCAACAGAGAGACGGCAAATTATGTTAAAATTATTGGGTCAAGCCCATCTAATAATTCAATAACCTCAAAGGCCCACAATTAGTGTTAGGTGCAAAAGTGATTAGTACCAAATGGATTAATCACTAAGAGGGTAATCAACTTAAATAGTGAGTATTGGGATGCTCTCATAGACAAGTTGAGAAGGAGAACTTGGGAGCCACACGCGCGCGCCGCCGCCGAGCCAAGCCGCGCCGCCCGCGCGTCGCGGCCGGGGCCGGGGCCGGGGGTGAGGGTGAGGGTGTTGCCCCAACGGCTAAACCCTAGCCGCCGCCAGCCCGCCAGCCAACTCCCAACCACCTTGTCCAGGTTCATCCTCCCGGACAGGGCATAACGGGAAGCTGCCAGCAGGGGCGCGCCTATATAAAGGCCCCGTCCGCACGCTAGGTTTAATCCCATTCCAAAGTGCTTCTCCCTCTCCAGCCGCCACCTTTCTTCCCGAGCTCGAGTTGCTCGTTTGCATCTCCGACCGAGCCTCTCGCGCGCACAAAGATCTCTCGGTAGCGAGGCCTCCGGAACTTCTCCCGTCAAGCGTACCGTCGGGTAGGCGGGAAATCAAGTTTTTGGGGAGCGCCGTACAGCGCGCGACTCGCTGCTGTTCCACGCTCGCGGGCTATGCCCGTGAGCACTAGGCGGACTCCGCGCCGACGACGACGTCATCGACAACAACACCGTCGTAGGCAGCGGCGAAGACATGGACGCGAGTGGTTCACTATCCGCGGGTACCGGAAGTGCCACGCTGGGGTATAAACCGAAACCACTTACTTTTATGCTTTATGTAGTTGCTGCTGTAATAATAAGCATGTTTAGCTATGCTAGAAATATCAGTAGCACATATGAAGCGGTCGCTTGCATTATACTTGAGTTAGTATTTTGTCTATCGTATTTAAGGATTAATGCATGGTGTAAAATGACTAAATATCCAACAATCCAAAAACTTGATAGGTCATTTTCATCTGCTAGCTTTGCTGCATCCATGAAGCCACCACCTTTGAAAGATGGTGGATCCAACTATAAGATATGGCGATCCCGTTGCATGTTATGGCTTACCGCTATGCGCTGCGACCACGCTGTCAGGGGAAGGCGCACGGAACCGCCTCTTTCTCCTGAGGAAGAGAGCAAGTTCTGTGAGGCAGATAACCTGCTCAAGCTGTCGCTCATTAGCGTCATAGATGAGGGTATGATACCACTGTACATGGACATGCCTACGGGCAAGGATATGTGGGATACACTGCAGGCCAAGTTCGGGGTTCCTGACGCTGGCAGTGAGCTGTACATCATGGAGCAGTTCTATGACTACAAGATGGTCGATGACCGTTTTATGGTAGAACAAGCTCATGAGATAAAGATGCTAACCAAGGAGCTTGAGAACAACAAGTGTATGCTGCCTGACAAGTTTGTGGCTGGCGGTATTATCGCTAAGCTGCCACTTCTCTGAAGCACAGGAGGCAAGAGTTCAGTGTGACTGATCTTGTTGCTTCTCTGAGTGTTGAGGAGAATGCGAGGGCAAAAGACACACGTGGCAAGAAGGTGCACGTCGAGGGAGGCTCTAGCGCCAATTTGGTGCAAAAGAGGGACCCTCAGACCTCCCGCAAGAGGAAACAGAAGCAAAACAAGAATGCTTTCAAGCCTCAAGCTCAGGCTTTGAAGAAGAAGGCCAACAAGAAAAAGAGCGAGAAGAGTGGCTGTTGCTTTATGTGCGGGAGCAATGCTCACTGGGCAAAGGAGTGCCCAGACCGCAAGGAAAAGTAGCCACGCAGAAGAAGACGATCAACATGGTTGTTAGTGAAGCCGGAGGATCCGGGTACGGTAATTATTTACCAACAGTTCTTTCGTTTGTCTCTCCCGATTGGTGGATTGACACAGGGGCTAATATTCATGTATGTGCTGACATGAGGGTCGGCGAAATATTTGAGTCCAGAGATGCAACATTCTTCGAGAATGAATTCCCTATGAGAGGGAATATACCGAGCACATCTAGTGAGGGACCTCCTGATGCTCCCGATACTTTTATGCCAGTGGAGTGCACTGAACAACCCACCACTGAAAGTCCTGAGGAGGAAAATGATGGAGTCACTCGAAAGAGTAAGAGACCTAGGATTGCAAAATCCTTTGGTGATGACTTTACCATATATCTCGTGGATGACACCCCAACGACCATTAAAGAGGCATTTTCCTCTCCTGATGCTGACTATTGGAAGGGAGCAATACGGAGTGAGATGGATTCAATTATGTCTAATGGAACTTGGGAAGTGGTTGATCGTCCGTACGGGTGCAAACCTATAGGATGTAAATGGGTGTTCAGGAAAAAGCTTAGGCCTGATGGTACGATTGAAAAATACAAGGCTAGGCTTGTGGCCAAGGGTTATACCCAAAAGGAAGGCGAGGACTTCTTTGATACATACTCACCAGTGGCTCGATTGACTACAATCAGAGTACTACTTGCCCTGGCTGCATCCCATGGTCTTCCCGTTCATCAAATGGATATGAAGACGGCTTTCCTAAATGGAGAGTTAGATGAGGAGATCTACATGGATCAGCCTGATGGTTTCGTAGTAGAAGGTCAAAAAGGGAAGGTGTGTAAATTATTGAAGTCTTTGTATGGCCTAAAACAAGCTCCCAAACAATGGCATGAAAAATTCGATAAGACCATGACGTTAGCAGGCTTTGTTGCCAATGAGGCTGATAAATGTGTCTACTACCGCTTCGGTGGGGGAGAAGGAGTAATCCTGTGCCTATATGTGGATGATATCCTAATATTTGGCACGAACCTCAATGTGATTGAGGAAGTCAAGGACTTCTCGTCCAAGAACTTTGATATGAAAGATTTGGGAGTGGCTGATGTGATCTTAAACATCAAGCTACGAAGGGAGAAAATGGTGGGGTTACTCTTTTTGCAATCCCACTATGTGGAAAAGATTCTAAGTCGCTTTGGCTACAGTGACTGCAAACCTATGTCCACTCCCTATGATCCAAGTCTAATTCTGAGAAAGAACAAAAGGATCATGAGAGACCAACTAAGGTACTCCCAAATCATTGGCTCACTAATGTACTTAGCCGTGCAACAAGACTCGACATCTCATATCTTGTGAGCAAGTTGAGCCGGTTTGTATCAAACCCAGGAGATGATCATTGGCGTCCTCTTGAGAGAGTAATGCGGTATTTGAAGGCAACCGCAAGTTATGGCATTCACTACATCGGGTACCCAAAGGTACCGGAGGGTTTCGTTGATGCAAATTGGATATCTCGATGCCGACGAGTTAAAAGCCACCGGTGGGTATGCGTTTACCCTTGGAGGTGGGTCTTGTTTCTGTAAGTCTTGCAAGCGAGACCATCATCACGAGGTCAACTATGGAAGCGTAACTTGCGCACTAGACACCGCACCGTTGAAGCCGAATGGCTTAGGGAACTCCGATGGATTTGTCGGTGGTTGAAAACTCCGTGCCCGCCATCTCCATGAATCGTGATAATCAAACTGTGATAATCAAAGTTAACAGTTCTAAGGATAACCTGAAGACCACAAGGCATGTAAAGCGGCGCTTAAAGTCTGTCAGAAAATTGAGAAACTCCGGAGTGATATCGTTGGACTATGTCCACACCTCTAAGAATCTGGCAGATCAGTTCACCAAGGGGCTGTCACGAAACGTGATAGACGGTACATCGGTCGAGATGGGACTGAGACCCACTTAAAGTTTGCTGTAGTGGTAACCTGCTCTATATGATCGGAGATCCCGTGAATTAGAGTGGTGAAACAAGCTATGAGTAGACTGAGGGAAAAGACCCTTGACAAAGGTCCCTATCTTTTAGAAATGCACTTCTTTTTCAAGCTGTATGGCAGGATGGCATATGCCTTAATGTGATCCGAGTGGCTTATAAAAGCAAGGATGTCGGCCTACAGGACATCCTAGAAGGAACACACCTATGTGAGTTAGACCTTTGGTCCCGGCCTATGAGGTTTGGGTGATCTCTAGATGCTCACGAGAAGACACGGAGTTTGACTTATATGCTCCACCTGAGGGGATGCTCTAGGCAACCTGGTATCAGTTAAGAATTTGGGTAAACCTCACTTCGCACAAAACTGTCAATTCAAGGCATAGTCCATTGATCAGTTGTGAATGAGTTTAAGCCCCTATTCTAGATGGAAGTTCAACTTAACAGTCTCCAACGAAACACTAGTATATCAAACGAGTTCAGATCCGAAGGCATTAACTGTGTACCTTTGATGTTTGGTGGGGATTGTTAGAATTATTGGGCCAAGCCTATCTAATAATTCAATAACCTCAAAGGCCCACAATTAGTGTTAGGTGTAAAAGTGATTAGTATCAAATGTATTAATCACTAAGAGGGTAATCAACTTAAATAGTGAGTATTGGGATGCTCTCATAGACAAGTTGAGAAGGAGAACCCGGGAGCCACACGCGCGCGCCGCCACCGCCGAGCCGAGCCGCTGCGCGCGCGCGTCGCGACGCGCCGGGCCGGGCCGGGCCGGGCCGAGGCCGAGGCCGTGGGCGTGGGCGTGGGCCGGCTGGCTTGGCTTAGTTTTTGCCACTGGGCCTCGACCCAAGAGTGAGAGGCAAACCCTAGCCGCCAACCGCCGCAAGGGAGCCGTTGCCCCAACAGCTAAACCCTAGCCGCCGCCAGCCCGCCAGCCAACTCCCAACCACCTTGTCCAGGTTCATCCTCCCGGACAGGGCGTAACGGGAAGCTGCCGGCAGGGGCGCGCCTATATAAGGGCCCCTGTCCGCACGCTAGGGTTTAATCCCATTCCCGTGCTTCTCCCTCTCCAGCCGCCACCTTTCTTCCTGAGCTCGAGTTGCTCTGCTGCATCTCCGACCAGAGCCTCTGCGCGCACAGAGGTCTCTGGTAGCAAGCCTCCGGAACTTCTCCTGTCAAACGTACCTGCTCGGGTAGGCGGGAAATCAAGTTTTTGGAGAGCGCCAGGCGTGACTGCTGCTGCTGTTCCACGCTCGCGGGCTATGCCTGTGAGCACTAGGCGGACTCCTGCTGCTGCCGACGACGACGTCATCGACAACAACACCGTTGTAGGCAGCGGCGAAGACATGGACGCAAGTGGTTCACTATCCGCAGGTACCGGAAGTGCCACGCTGGGGTATAAACCGAAACCACTTACTGTTATGCTTTATGTAATTGCTGCTGTAATAATAAGCATGTTTAGCTATGCTAGTAATATCAGTAGCACATATGAAGCGGTCGCTTGCATTATACTTGAGTTAGTATTTTGTCTATCGTATTTAAGGATTAATGCATGGTGTAAAATGACTAAATATCCACCAAATTAAAGGTCTACCTTTGGTTATCGGAACGGACAATCTGGTATCCCTGGCCGGCTTCACCAAAACTAATTAGTTACTATGCACTAGAGATCATGCGCATTTGTTGTTACTAAAAAACTAGCTAATTGCCACCTTTGTGCTTCCATGAAAATGTATGGCCGGGCTTCGCCGGCGAAATTTCGAGCATCGAGAGCTGTCAGACGATTGGCTTTATGTGTACGTCGCCTATATATAATGGCAGTGCTCGGACGTCGATTTGTCACTGTTAGCACTCAAATATAAAATGATCCGTCCATCATTTTTCGTCAGCATGTCATGGTAAGCATATCTCAAACGGGCCTGCTTGGTTGGCTTCCAATTTTTGCCAAACCAAACAGTGGCATGCCAAATTTGTGGCTATTAATTGGTTCACAACTAAATAATTGGCACAACCAATTTTCATGGCCAAAGATTTGGCTAGTTTCTAGAAACTTCTTACAAACCACGTAAAGAAAAAATTTGGCAACCTTAGATTTGCGGTAATGCTAATCAAGGAACGTTCTAATCATAGAACGAGCTGACTTGAGCCCATTGGACCGCACACTCGAGCGCGCCCACGTGCAGCGCCCACCTCCACACCTGACATGCGTCCTTATCCTCACGCCCTCGCCCACTCCGCCCGCTTCATTTTTCCCCCACCCGTACTCGATTCCTCCCATCCAGATGTGGAGAGCGACGTCCACGGGGCAGGTTCCCTTCGGCGAGCCACCGGCGGCCGTGCGCGGCTCCATGGCAAGCTGGGCAGGGTCCCCTCCTCGGCGGCGATGGAGACCAGCGGCTGCCCGCGGCTCCATGGGCTGCGCGCGGCTCCATGGCGAGCTGCTCGACGAGCTCGCGTCCTCCCACGTGCCACTGCTTCCTGGGGGCAGGGTTCCTCCTCCCTCCCTGCCTTAACTCCTTTTTCTGCAGCCTCCATGGCGCCGAGATTTGGGGGTGATGGCCGCGGGCTTCGAGAAGCTGTGAAATCCTCCCTCCTTGCCTCCCTTGGCCTCCATCTGCGACCTCAATTCCACCGGAGATGATGGCTATGCCGCAGCGGAGGTAGGTGGGTCCTTTTCTACAGATTATGAGCCCCTTGCTACTACTTCTCCCTGGACAGAGCTATCCTCCTCCTCCTTCTCTTCCACCTACTCACTTCTAGATCCTGAAGATGCAGATAGGTTTTTGACGAACTTGTGTTGCAGTAGGGTTTTATTTGATGTTTCAACAAGCATATTTCTTTTGGTTCATTAGGGGTCCTCCTGATGTTGCTTCGACAAGCTTTTCTGTGTGGTTTTGATGTTTCTTGTATGTTTCACTGGTATTGCTTGAGTTGTTTCTGCGGTGATGCTTGAGTTGTTTCTGCAAACCAATCTTCCTCTGACGAGGTAGGTGGCTGCGTGGATCTCGATCCAAGCCCTTCCTCGAGTTGTGCATTCGGCGTGGATCTCGATTTGTGTTGCCCCCCCTCCTCCTTCCCCATATGTTTCAGCAGTCTTTTCTTCTTTGTTTCCAGAAGAACTCATCGAGTTGTTTCTGCACCCTACTTGACTTTGTTTCTGCAAGTTGTTTCTTTTTTCTGTTTCAACAGTTTGCTTGAGTTGTTTCTGAGGGCATGCTTGCCTTGTTTCAGTATCCTTGAATCTATTGTTTCAGTCGAATTCAGTCGTTTTGGTTTCATTTTGCTTTCAATCTATTGTTTCAATTTTGATCTTTTTTCGTTCTGTTTCTTTTCATGGAGGTTTTTGTTTCAGGGAGCTTCTCGATGAAGCGGCCCAGAATCCGCGCGCGGCGTGCACGGAGGCATGCACGGGAGGCGGGGAGTGTCATGGGGCATCTGCGCGCGTGTCGGAGGAGCTGTTTGTGTTCCCATGTGGCGGGGTGGGCCGGGCCCATGCGTTGTCTGTTCTACGGTAGAACGTTCTACCGCTAGTTCGACCCTTAGATTTGGCAACCAACCAAGCGCTATAGCAAAATTCTTGCCAAGATTTTGACAAACAAAAGTTGGCATGCCTTTGTTTTGGTATACCCTAGTTTTGGTAAGGCAAGTTTTGGATAGCAACCAAGCAAGCCCCATGAAATGACATACTGCAAGTTGAACAACTAAAATCTTTTGCGCTTTGAGAAAAATATTGGAGATTTGCAAAAAAAAAAAAAAAAAAAAAAAAAGAGAGAGAGAGAGAGAGAGAGAAGCATAGAATAGAACAACTCCAAGTCATCTAGTCAAACTAATCGCAAAGTGCAAACCAACGGTCTACTGCTTGCTAAAAAAACATTGGGCACCAACTCCGGCCTCCAGCCAACATTGTACGACACAACAGGCAGCAAGCATAGTATTATACAGAATGAATCTGAGCGAAATCATCATCATCATCATAGTCAGCCAATGCAAAGAAACCAAGCTCTGCGCCACATCGAAAGAAACCGAAAACAATCACCACCGGCCATGCTGCCCCAAAGACTAAGAGTCTGCCGGCGCCTACTGCAGCTGCTCCTGATCGCCGCCGCGGTGACAACCAGTGCAGCAACAGCCTCGTATTCGCCAGGCCATGGTGATGACGAGAGAGCTCTTGTGGCTTTCAAGGCGAAGATCTCCGGCCACTCCGCGTGCTGGACTCATGGAACCAGAGCACCAGCTACTGCAGCTGGGAGGGCGTCACCTGCGGCAGGAGGCACCCATGGAGGGTGGTAGCTCTGAACCTCAGTTCCCAGGGGCTTGCCGGCACCATATCTCCCATCATCGGCAACCTCACCTTCTTGCGCTTACTCAACCTGAGCTACAACAGCCTTCATGGTGAGATCCCTGCTAGCATCGGCTCCCTCAGGCGCCTCCGACGCCTTTACCTTGTTGAAAACATTCTCACTGGTGTAATCCCAACAAATATCAGCCGTTGCATCAGGCTCCGTGTAATTATGATCCAAAACAACAAAGGCCTTCAGGGAAGCATCCCAGCTGAGATTGGCAACCTGCCGGCGCTCTCCTTTCTAGCGCTGGAAAACAACAGCATTACCGGAACTATCCCGTCATCTCTTGGGAATCTTTCCCAGTTGTCCTTCTTGTCGTTGTCAATCAACTATCTCGAGGGATCAATCCCTGCAGGCATTGGCAATAATCCATATCTCAAGTGGCTTCAGCTCTCTGCTAACAATCTCTCTGGGTTGCTACCTTCTTCCCTGTACAACCTATCATCTGTTTATTACTTTTATGTGGCAAATAACAAGCTGCATGGCCATCTACCATCTGATCTGGGGAAAAGCCTTCCGAGAATCCAGCAGTTTGGGATTGGAGACAACCGATTTACTGGAGCTCTTCCTTTGTCGCTAACAAACATCTCTAGGCTCCAGGAACTTTACGTCGGGGACAGTAGTTTAGTCGGGATTGTTCCTTCCAGGTTGGGCAGATTGCAAAATCTTGAAGTGCTTCTTCTAGATTATAATATGTTAGAGGCAAACAATAATGAAGAGTGGGAATTTATTGGTTCTTTGGCGAATTGTAGTAGATTACAGAAACTGGCTTTTGGATGGAACAAGTTTTCAGGAAAACTACCAGGCTCGTTGATTAATTTGTCTACTAATCTCCGGTTGCTGCAGATTACCAACAACAACATATCCGGTGTCATCCCCTCAGATATTGGAAATTTGGCAGGTCTTGAGATGCTTGATTTTGAGAACAACTTACTCACTTGGGTCATTCCTGAAAGCATCGGGAAGCTTACAAGACTGCAGCAGGTAAGCTTCAGTTCAAACTACCTCTCAGGATATCTACCATCCTCCATCGGAAACCTTTCTAGTCTACTTGAATTTTATGCACAAAACAACAACTTGGGGGGATCAATTCCACCAAGCATTGGAAACTTGAGAAAACTTTTAGCCCTGGACCTATCAATTAACAAGCTTAATGGCTTGATTCCTAATGAAATTATGGAGTTGCCATCAATCTCAATTGTCCTCGGTCTGTCCAATAACATGCTGGAGGGACCACTTCCATTAGAAGTCGGTAGTTTGGTACATCTCGAACAACTTTTCCTATCAGGAAACAATTTGTTAGGTCAGATACCCGATACTATTGGCAACTGCATGGGCATGCAAATCCTCTCAATGGATGGAAATTCATTCCAAGGAAGCATACCTGTAACATTTAAAAACATGGTAGGCTTGACTGTACTTAATTTAACGGGTAACAAACTGAATGGAAGCATTCCTGGCAATCTGGCTACCCTTACCAACCTACAAGAGTTGTATCTTGGCCACAACAATTTATCCGGACCAATCCAAGAGCTTTTAGGTAATTCAACATCACTACTTCGGCTAGACCTATCCTACAACAATTTACAAGGTGAAATACCAAAAGGAGGTGTTTTCAAAAATTTGATGGACTATCAATTGTTGGTAACAATGCATTATGCGGGGGATACCGAGCTCCATATGCCAAAATGCCCATGCGTTTGTGCAAAAAAGAATAGGAAAGGCATACAAAAATCTCTAAGAATAACAATCCCAATGATAGGATGTCTCCTCTTACTTTTTCTAGTTTGGGCTGGATTTCATCACAGAAAGTCCACTACAGCATCAAAGAAAAATTTGCCACCACAATTTACAGAGATTGAGCTTCCAATAGTTCCATACAATGATATCTTGAAAGGAACAGATGGATTTTCAGAAGCAAATGTGCTTGGAAAGGGAAGATATGGTACAGTATACAAGGCCACACTAGAAATTCAAGCCATGGTCGTCGCCATTAAGATGTTTAATGTCCAACAATCTGGTTCCTACAATAGCTTCCAAGCTGAATGTGAGGTACTAAGAAGAGTGAGGCACCGATGCCTTCTAAAGATGATTACATGTTGTTCTAGTATCAACCACCAGGGTCAAGACTTTAGAGCATTAGTCTTTGAGTTCATACCTAATGGCAGCTTAGATCAATGGATCCACTCAAACCTAGAAGGCCGAGATGGACAAGGAGCACTCAACTTGTCACAGAGGTTGGATAGTGCTGTGGACATTGTGGATGCTTTGGACTATCTACATGATGGTTGCCAGCCATCGATCATCCATTGCGATCTCAAACCAAGTAACATTCTTCTCAACCAGGAAATGAGAGCTCGTGTTGCAGATTTTGGCATTGCTAGAGTTCTAGATGAAGCAACAAGCAAACATCCAGTGAATTCTGGTAGCACCATAGGAATAAGAGGTTCCATTGGATATATTGCTCCAGGTAACCCAAATTAATTTGTTTCATGCTTCAAATTTAGCATATATCCCTTTTTGCTAATTAATATGTGCTGCTGCGTTGGTTAGTAATTAATTGCTAAAACATAAGTCTGAAATTGGTGGATAATTGGATTAGAGCTCAACAAAACCATTTCCTCATATGTCTGTCTTGAATTTCAATCTCGTAGGTCATGGAAACTGTCATATTCAAATGCTTCCCTCAAACATATACCCATTTTCTGCATAGTGACACATATCATGCTTTTATGCCACATAAGTGCGGATAACTTGGAAAATCATTATGGTTACTTTTTAGATATTTTTTTAAAAAAAACATTGGATGTATGCTATTAGATTCAGTCTCGGAATTACTAAAGAATGTTTGTAATAATTGAAACAAAGTTTAATGGTTACTGTATGTTATATCCCATGATGGCATAATGGAGGGCTTAATTATTTTAAGTTAGTTTTGACAATGCATATGTTGGTAATTTAAATATACAAGACAGAAAATACAATTTCAGAATGTTTATAATTGCAGAGGTGTGTAATTTTAAAGAAAGCACAATATATCAAATTTATATTATCACCATTGTTAACTATAGAATACTGAATCGATGGCCGATGCCTTTCATTTTAATGAGAACATCTCAGATTTGTTTTTGGTTGTGGGTTGTCTTGTGAGTTGTGAGCACTAGTGCGGTGGCTCCAATAGAATTATCCAATTACTAATGGTCTTTGAGTTTTACAATATATACCTATGTATCCTCATATTTCATTCCGCTGCAGAATATGGAGAAGGGCTTGCAGTGTCAACTTCTGGAGATGTGTTTAATCTTGGCATCACTTTGGTCGAGATGTTCACAGGGAAGAGCCCAACAGATAATATGTTTAGAGATGGGCTCACCTTGCATTATTATGCCGAGGCAGCTCTTCCTCACAAGATTATGGAGATAGCTGATTCCAACATCTGGTTGTATGATGGAGTAAACAATAGCAATGATACAAGACATATAACAAGAATCAGGGAATGTTTGTCGGCTGTCATTCAGCTTGGCGTCCTTTGTTCAAAGCAATTGCCCACAGAGCGATTATCAATGAACGATGTTGCTGCAGAGATGCATGCTATCAGAGATAAATATATTTCTACCCAGTAATTAAGTGGTTTTAGTTCAAATTTATCACCACTACCTTATACTATCGTGTTTCTCTAAATGTATTGTTGAAGTCTGTAATATATTTGTTTCTCTTTTCTAGTTTTAACATCTCCTTTTATCAATATATCTATCCAGGATGCAAACCGATCTGTTATGTAAAAGAATATACATATTTGCTTATTTTGGGGTGAGTTGTACAAGATTTTTATCAATTGCCCTGTGCTGTCTTATGTCAAAGGCAGGGAGGCATTATCATTGGATAGAAAATGTTGATGAGATTTGTAAAAAAAGGGGGCGAGGATGAGGGTCGTGTCGAGCGAGGCGATTAGGGCAATCGGGGCGGCGCGCCGCCGACCGACCCCGCCGGTGAGGGTGCTGCCGCCGGCGAGCCCGGTGAGCGTCCGAGGCTCACCACCGAGAGTGGGTGTGAGCGCTCGGGGTCCGGCGGGTCCCGTGTCTGGGAGAGACTGCAAGCGGGGCCGCCATGCGAGGACACGCGGCGAGCTCGCGGGTGCCGGGGCAAAAGCGTCCTTGTCAAGCCTGCAGATGGGGCCGGAGCTAGACGACGAGGAAGGGGCAATCGAGGAATTTTACGGGCAGTTGTGGTTCATCCCGGATTCGACTGCTCACGCCGCCACTTCCGCGAGAGGGAGATCTAGGGTTCGCCATGGGAGAGAGCGGGTGAAGGATTTGTTCTGGATTCGGAAGGACCTTTGGGAGGCTAGGGATTTCAAGTATAGTGATTGCCATCCGGTTCAGGAGGGAGATCGTTGGTCGAAGAAGCCGTCGCAGCTTCGGTTCTCTGAGGATCTCTGGAGAAGAGGAGTTCGTGATTCGTATCGTACCAAGCTCATGGAGGGGAGAGGAAGGGGACGTCCACAGCGTCCTTGAGGTCCGGAGGAGGACTGGGATCCATGGATGACCGGTGGGGGCTGGCCGCAACCACCGCCGTTCTACCCCCACCCTCTGGACCCCCCGCCGTTGATGCCGCCGCAGCAAGGGCCGTGGGGATACTACCCGCATCCACATGCTCAAGGTCAGTTTCCTGACCCACCACCATACCATCAGCAGGAGCAGTTCAATCAGTATAGGCCTGGTGGGAGACCGAGAGGAGGGATGCAGGGAGGAAGAGGTAGACAGGGTCAGTTTCAGCAGAATACTCAGATTTCATAGAAAGGGGGCTTGAAGTTGTCTGATGTTCAGCAGAAATAGAGTGGGATCAAGCAGAATCAGGAGGTTTCTGGGAATCAAGGTGCTGGGAGCAGTGGGGAGAAGCAAGGGAAGCAACCTGTTGAGGGGATGAGTAGTGACAATGGAAAAGGTGTGGATGATAAATCTCTGCATATCATCTGTCACAATTGTGGAGATCCTGGGCATTTTAGCTCTGATTGTACCAAGCCGAAGATATGCTTCATATGTTTCAAGAAAGAGCATCTAGCAGAGAAGTGTCCTATATGGAGGGAGCCTCAAGTGTCACCACAGTACTTGGGCAGTGCTAATAAGGGGCTTGGTTTCATTCATATTGATGTGGAGGAGAAGGAGAATAGGTTCAAGCTCTGGAGAGGCTTTGATAACTGTGGGATATTCACTATTGAGGATGGATTCTTGGAGAAGGAGGACATTGTGGCACATTTCAAGAGTGTGTTTGATGCAAACTGGCCATGGCACCTGAAAGCTTTAGAGGAGGACTACAAGTACTTGGTGAGGTTTCCCCCTGACAAGAGGTGGAAAATTATGTGATCAGTGATGGGTCTTACTTCTACATGAATGATAATTATGTCTCAATCAAGGTGTGGAATGGGAACATAATTCCTTATGCCAAGCTGGAGGAAGTGTGGGTGCAGATTAGCAATATACCCCCAAAGTGGTGTGATTGGTCCACACTTAAGCAAATAGCTGCAACTATTGGGAAGCTGATAGATGTGGATTGGCAGTCATTGTTCAACAGTTTCTTTGCCATGATTAGGGTCAAGGTTAAGTGCAGGGATCCAAGCAGAATTCCTACACAGAGGCTAGTAGAAATGAGAGATGAGATATATCTGATCAATCTCAAAGCTGAAGGAGTGGTGCAGGTGATTGAACCAATAGGAGAGGATGGTGGAGGAGGGGATGATGATGATGATGGAGAGGATGACAAGAAGGACCAGGCTCAGGATGGTGAAGATAAGATGGAGAATAATGGCAATCCAAGTAATGGAGGTGATGGCTCTGGGAAGAGTAACAATGTTCTGGGTTCTGGCTCAAGGTCTGAATCATCTAAAGGACAAACTGCTTTTGGTGGGAACAGAGTTGTGAGAAATCTGCTAGACTTCTTCATAGAGTCTAAATTTGGGGAGATGGATCAGAACCCACAGGAGGATGAATGTATGAATCTGTTCAGGGTCATGGAATTAGAAGATGAAGGTAAGGTGGAGGATGTTAGTGATAATGAGAGTATGGGACAAGAGGAAGACAGTTCTGTGTTGCCTGTAGACTGGACTTATGGACTAGAACTGGAAGCAAGCTATGTGCCAGACAATCATGTGGGTTCAGGGAATGTGGAGATGGAACCAGTGGGTGAGCATGAGATGGCAGAGGGGGGAAAAGCTTCTGGACAAGAGAAGAAGAGTCAAGAAAAGATGGCTGCTCAAGGAGGGATGAAGAAGAGAAACCAGATGTGGGGTCCTGTCATTCCTGAAAGAAGGAGCAAGAGACATCCCAATGATGGGAGACCTGTGTTGGAGAAGGCTCAAGAACTGGTGGAGAAGAAGAACTCTATCAAGCCACAAGGTATAAAACCTAGTAATGCTATTTCCTTTGAGCAATTTAATTCTGTAGCTGCTAAGATAGGTATTCAGATAGGTGCTAGTAATGGTAGTGTAGCTAATGAAGTTATTAATGAGCTACAGAAAGTTGACTCTGATAGAAGTAGTGTCTTTTGTAAGAACTGTCAGGCTCCTGATTGTGCAGGGCATAAGTCTTCAGTTCAGAAGGATCCCCCAGTAATTAAGAGATGTCAAATAGTAAGAGAAGGGTGTCAAAAAGAGTATTAGATAGAATGGGTAGTAGTAATGGTTCGAATCAGAAAGTAGGAAGGTCATTTGATGTCACTGTGGGAGATGACCCACATACTCTAGTAGAAGTAGATGTAGAGTCTGATAGGGAGTCTGTAGTAGGTAAGGAAGCTGAGTTAGATGAAGAAGGATGGACTAAAGTAGATAGGAGGAAAAAATATAAGAAAAAGTGGAAATAATAGGTTTATTTTGGAATATTAGAGGTTTTGGAAAGCTTGGAAGAATTCCTGCAGCTATAAGCAGGATTAAGAGTACACATGCAGATATAGTAGGTTTTATAGAAACAAAGAAGGAAAATTTTTCTCCTGGTTTTTTGAAGAATCTAGCTGGTAATGTTCCTTTTGAGTGGTTTATTTTGCCTGCAAAAGGTTCTGCAGGGGGGATCCTAGTAGGTTGTAATAAAGATGTGTTTTCTGCTTGTGTTTGTGATTGCCTGGAGTATTCTATTAGTTTGATGATCACTGATGCTAAGTCTGGGTTTACATGGAAGCTAGTAGTGGTTTATGGCTCTCCTTATGAGGAAGGGAAGTCTGCTTTTTTAGATGAGCTCCAGGTAGTAATGCAAAAATGGCAAGGGCCAACAGTGTTAGCTGGGGACTTTAATCTTATTAGGGCAGCTGTAGATAAGAATAATCTGGACATTGACTATAGATGGGCTAATAAGTTCAATGAGTGGATTAATAAGTGGAGTTTAATTGAGATTAATCCTAGTAATATTAAGTACACTTGGACAAATAATCAGGAAAATGTGGTCATGTCTAGAATTGATAGAATTTTTGTTTCTACAGAATGGGAGCAAGCTTTTCCTATGGCTAGTGTTAGAGGGCTAGAAAGATTACCTAGTGATCATAACCCCCTTGTATTAGATACTGGTAATAATGTTTTCTTTGGGAAGAAAACTTTTAGATTTGAAAAGTGGTGGTTACAGAAGGAGAGTTTTGTTAATCTAGTTGGGAAAGTGTGGAATCAACCTTGTGTAGCTAGGAATAGTTTGGAAGTTTGGCAACACAAGATTAGAGCCCTTAGAAAATTTGCTAGAGGTTGGGCTTCTAATGAAGTTGCTGCTATGAATAAAGAAAAGATGGAGCTAACTTTAGAATACAATGATCTAGATAAAGAGTTAGAGAACAGACCTTTATCTGATGCTGAGTTGATTAGATATAAAGAGATAGCCAAAGAGTTGGATAGTATTTGGGCTCTAGAGGAGATTAAGATTAGGCAGGGATCTACGGATAGAAATATAGCAGAGGGGGATAGGAATATTACTTATTTTCAGGCTATAGCTAACCATAGGAGTAGGAAGAAAAGGATAGAGGCTTTAGAGGGGCCCCGTGGGGGCTTGGTCACCGATCGAAAGGGATGACCAAGATTGCTGTTGATTTTTATAAAAATTTGTTTGCTAAAGAAGATAGGGGGGTTAAAATTGAGTGATGATTTCTGGAAGCCTGATGACATAGTTTCTCAAGAGGAGAATGACCTGTTAATTAGCCCTTTTACTGAAAAGGAAATTAAAGAGGTAGTGTTTAGTTGTTATTCTGATGGAGCTCCAGGGCCTGATGGAGTATCCTTTATGTTTTATCGAAGTTTTGGGATGTAGTGAAATATGATCTAGTGAATATGTTTAATGACTTTTTTGAAGGTAATTTGGATTTACATAGACTTAACTTTGCTATGATCACTCTTATTCCAAAAGAGGAGGGGGCAACTTCTATTAAGAAATTTAGGCCTATTAGTTTAATTAACTGTAGTTTTAAGATTTTCTCAAAAGCCCTGACTTTGAGGTTAGGGAAAGTAATAGATAGACTAGTGTCTCCTCAGCAAAGTGCTTTTATCCAGGGTAGGTATATCTTGGAGAGTGTAGTTATTGCTCATGAGCTAATTCATAGTGTTCATAAGGAGAATAGTCAAGGGTGTGTGCTTAAGTTAGATTATGAAAAAGCTTATGACAAAGTTAATTGGGATTTTATCTTTGAGATTCTATTGACTAGAGGGCTTAGTCCTACTTGGATAAATTGGATAAAGAAAATTATTATAGGAGGTTCTGTAGGTGTTATGTTAATGGTGAAGAGAGTAGTTTCTTTAAGACTGGGAAGGGGTTGAGACAAGGAGATCCTCTGTCTCCCTTGTTGTTTAACCTAGTAGGAGATGTTCTCACTAAAATGTTAGTTAAGGCAGAGATGCAGAGTTAATTAAAGGTTTAGGGTCCAGCTTTAGACCAGGAGGTGTGGTGTCATTGCAGTATGCTGATGACACCATACTGTTTTCAGATAATGATCCAGTTCACCTTAGTAACTTGAAATGTGTGCTTATGTGGTTTGAAAAAGTTTCGGTATGAGGATTAATTTTCATAAAAGTGAGTTATACCTATGAATCGAGTGAGGAGGATGCTCATAATGTAGCTCATTTTTTCGCTTGCCCTTTAGGAAAATTTCCAATCAAATACTTAGGAGTCCCTTTACATTTTGAGAAACTAAAAAGGGAGGATCTGCAACCTCTAGTAGATAAGATGTTGAAAAGGATAGCTGGTTGGAGAGGGCAGTTACTCTCACATGCTGGTAAATTGGTGCTAATTAAGGCTTGTTTGACTAGTATCCCTATCTACTTGTTGTCTTTCATCAAGTTCCCCAAGTGGGCTATTAAGCTTATTAATTCTCATATTGCTAATTGTATGTGGAGTGATAGAGAGGGGAAGCATAAAATTCATTTAGTCAACTGGGAAAGCATGGCTATGAGGAAGGAATATGGAGGTGCTGGGGTTCCTAACCTTAGAGACCTCAATATATGCCTTTTAGCTTCTTGGGTGAAAAGATATAACAGATATGATGGGAAACTGTGGAAACAATTGATTGACCATAAATATAGGACTGATAACCCTAATATACTGTGTGCTTCTAGTTTTGGAGGATCACAGTTCTTTAAGAGTTTCATGTATGCCACTAGAGCTGCAAAACTAGGTTATACTTGGAAAATTGGTAATGGTAAAAAAGTTAGGTTCTGGGAGGATTTCTGGTTAGGGCAAACTAGCCTGGCTATTCAGTTCTGGGATGTATATGTACTTGTCAATGAAAAAAACAAATCTGTTGCTGAATTATGGGATGGAGAGAATCTTAGGTGTACCTTTAGAAGGACTGTTGATCAAGGGTTGATGAACCAGTGGCTTGAGGTGGTTCAGTTAGCTTCAACAATTGTGTTCTCTGATGAAGAGGATGCCATGATCTGGAAATTTAACTCCAATGGGGTTTACTCCTCTCAATCTCTATACAAGATTATAAACTTTAGGGGGATTACACCTGTGTATGTCCCAGCTGTTTGGAAACTGAGTATACCTCCCAGAGTACAGTTTTTTCTGTGGTTACTGTCTAAGAACAAAGTTTTAACTAGGGATAACTTGAAGATTAGAGTAGAAGTTGAGGATGATACTTGTGTTTTCTGTGCTGAAAAAGAATCAGTACAACATCTGTTTTTTGACTGTGTGGTAGCTAAACAAATGTGGGAGCTAGTCTCTGAAGCTTGTAATAGAACAGTGGGTAATGACTTTGTTTCCATTGGACAAATGTGGCTTAGTGATAAATGTCATGTAGTGAATAATTGTATTTGCTTAGCAGCCCTTTGGGGGCTTTGGAAACTAAGGAATGCCACTGTTTTTCAGGGTCTCATTTGGAAAGATGTCAGGAGTCTAGTGATGAGTATTGTAGTGATGGTACAGAATTGGGGTATTTTGTGCCCGGAGAACAAGAGAAGCAGCTTCAAATTGAAGGTGAACAAGCTCAAGGAGATTGCCTCAAGGCCAACCAAGATTGGTGGCTGAACCAGGTTGGGAATGCCTGGGATCGACAGATGTTTGAGCATGCTTATGATGAAGATAGCAGCAAATGGCCGGAGGAACTGAAGATGAAGATTTCTTCTGGCTACATGGGTGGTGAACTGGGCAAGAAGTGAATGTCGCTGAAGGAGTACAAGTAGATCGAAGCCTTTATCTAAGTTGCTAGTAGTGTTTTTTAGTTGTGATGTTTTCCATATCTTCGAGCAGTGGCTCTATTTGAACTTCATTGTAAGGCGTAACCCGCCAGGAGATGTAAAACCTTAACTGTTACTTTTGACTTTTGCAATGCATAAGACAGGGGGCGTTGGCCTCTTTTATTCTAAAAAAAAAGAAAATGTTGATGAGACACAAAGGTAATGGGTTAGTAGGAATCATGCCAGTATAAATGCTATGACGCCATTGCATTATTCACCTATTTCATCTATTTGTAAACATTTCGTTACTTGTTATATAAAAAAGCCATGGACTTCATACACATTTGATGGTGCTGAGCTCCCAGAAAGTTATGTTATATTTTGGTATTGCCTACAATCCCCTTTCTTCTCATCCTCCCTCCAGCTCACAGGGGAATGGGTACAAGTGAACAATCACCCAGAAGACAGAGACCAGGCTGATGATCAGAATGGTTGTTCGCGGGATCAGAATGGTCGTCCACTTGGTGATAATGAAGGCAAGCACCTTGAGGAGAGTACTGAACAAGCTATTAAACAAAACAGAGGCAAGCTGACGATTTTATACTGAAGGTAAAGAAAGACAGAGTAGCGCAACAGAGCAGAGGAAACAAGAGCAGAGTAGAGTAAGCGAAGCAGACGGTAGTAGAGCAGAGAAAAGACAGAGCAAGCAGCAGAGCAAAGGACGGGTTTGCATGTGGGCGGACAGCGGACGCGCGGATATGTCTCCGCGGGTGCGAGTGCGAGGTTCCCTCTCCTCCTCCATTCCCGTCTTCCCGAATACAGTAGATAGGGGCATGAATTTCCCGCACACACAGGCACAGCAATCTCGCTCGATTTCCCGCGCACCCCTCCTTGTTTCCTCGCCATCCCCCAGGACGAGGACGCCACTCTTTCCCACCATCCTCTCACCCAGTCACCCAATGCGATAACGGCGGACGCCAATGGACGCCCAAGCGACGCCCTGCATGCACCCAAGGCGAGTGCAATCGGCCAAGGCGCAGCAATGCCCAGACCCCCACGCACACTGGACGACCACGTCGACCAGGGACGCCTTAAGGCCTTCCACGCTCCCTTCTACAGCGTGGAACTGAATCCTAGCAAAAATTGAGGGCCACACTGTCAAAAACTAGCTAGCATCACTCTCCAATTCCTTCAACGTGCAAGCACAACTGGAGCTGGAGATATAATGCAGTAGTCAAATCAACAAGCCGTGTGCTCATCCTACAGGTTTTTTAAAAAAAAATGTTTTATATTAATCTCATCCTACAGGTTATGTAGTTGAGACGGACATTACAAGAGTACTCTGTTTCTTTAAAAGATGGCACCAACGCATATATTTTTGTCAGCTCCTCCTTTTCCTAGAGATGGCATCGGTTGTTTCAGCGTGGTAAGTGATGCAATCTCTCTCTCTCTCTCTCTCTCTCTCTCTGTGTGGAGGGCTTCCTTTTTTAGCAACACAGAGCATTCATTCATTAATCATCGACAGGATTACAATTAGCAACGGCTAGTCCCTGTAGCCATTCAGGGACATAGTCGAGCCAGAAGGAGCGTTCAGTAACCGACACCATATGAGCACAATGATCGGCCACCAAGTTAGCTTCCCTACACACCCACAAAATTTTAAACTCTCGAAAATTCCTGCCTAGCTCTGTGATATCGAAACAGAGACCTCCAATAGATGATCTCGAACCCGAACTATCTTGTAGAAAATTTTGCAACATACGGCTATCGACCTCCAAGATGACCTTGTCGTAGCCCAGCTCCAAAGCCAACTCGAAGCCTTCTTTTGCCGCCATGGCCTCCGCAGTAAGGACGTCTGGGATCCGCAGTAAAGCCTTCTTTTTTCTAGAGATGCAATCTCTCTCTCTCTCTCTCTCTCTCTCTCTCTCTCTCGGGGAGACGACGCCAGACGGGCGTGGCCACGACCAGCATGGCCACCGCCATGGACGCCGACTGCAGCTCCCAGTGAGAGACGCCGCAGCCACGCCATCTTCTCTCGAGCGCACGCGGTGGAGGGGGTCCTGGCGGGCGCCGCCCGGGAGCATCAAATCCGGGCCGGGGCGGGGGCATGGATCCGGCCTCTAGGACCGTGGATCCACCGTCGCGGGGTTGCCGGCGGCCACCCAGGTCGCCATTATTCTGAGCTCGGGAGATGGGAAGAGGATGGGGAGGGATGGGGAGGGGAGGTGGGGGGCTGCGAGCTGCTTTTTTGAGCCGCGCGCAGCAGGCCGCCGCCACCGCTAGCTAGGGGGCGGCGGCGGCCGAGATCTGGCGAGGCGGGAGGTGTGTTGGGCGGCGGGGCCGGGAGCCCTCGAGCCGCCTCCGCGAGGGAGACGACGCGAGGACGAAAACTCGTATGTTCCTTATCCGGTTCTTCATCCGGCCTTCTTTCAGTTCAGTCCATGCAGCTACTGTTAGTTACGTGCTGCACCCTTCCACATATGATGGGGTCTACTGCTGCGTGGTGAAGGATCTCTAGCAACGGAAACATGAACCTCTGAAGCTACAAGTGTTCAATGCTGACATGGTGCTTTCCGGAACCGCTTGGTGGTTGTCTCTGCACTCCGGCTCAAGGCATGTAATCTGCAAGGCTTTTTTGTCCCACGGCTTGGGGGCAGACCGCATTTCAAGAAGGGGGAATGCCAGTACATGTGTATGTGGGGTCAGGCTGTCAGGCACAGCTAGGCAATCGTATATAAGGGAATCGATTTGAGAAGACAGGCATCGAAGAATATTCAGAACCCAATTACTTTCTCCGGCCCTTGCATTTACTGTTCATCTTCCACCCCAACTATCACCTTCCCTGGTACCCGGTTCCTCCTCCTCAGGCTGATTCCTCTACTTCTAGATCTCCCTCTCCCTGAGATCCTGTATCCTGCTACATTGAATCGAGCTGTCAGTAGTATGTTGCTAATACCTTGAGGTATGTAGATTCACTGAAACTTTCGAGGATAGCTTTAGGAAAATGAAGCCGGACAATATCAGCTTGTAAAACGAGAAGGGTATCGTTTGCATATTGTATCACTAGGAAGTTATTAGAGCTCAGAGAGATCGGTGCTTTAACCAAGTTCAGACTAGCAGCCTTGTTGACAATAACTTGCAGAAGCTCAGCCGCTAGAACAAACATGAGGGGGAGAGGGGGTCCCCTTGTCGGACGTCATGTTCACATTTGAAGGATTTCCCCGGCACACCATTAAGTGGGACAGCTGATGCCCCTGAATCTGTGTTTCCAATCTATCCATCGTGGTGGCAGGCTCATCGTCTCCATGACTTGTGTAGAATAGCACTGTGCTCGACCGTGTCAAACGCTGTCTCAGAATCCAGTTTTAGAATGAGGGCTTCTCTTTTTGACTGGTGAGCGGTGACAATGGTGGATATACTCAAAACACCAACCGAGACAGTTCTGGATAGTGCACAATCGAATAAACCCGTACTTGGTTTTTGTGAAAAAGCCGCATAATAACCCATTGAAGACGATCTGCAAGCTATTTGGTTAGAATCTTGAGGCTGCTGTGAGGAAGGGAGATCGACCTGTAGTCGTTAACAGACTCCGGATTGTCCATCTTTGGAACGAGTGTTACGAATGAGCCATTGGTGGTGTCAAGATTGATAGAGCCTTGAAAGAAATCGTCACATAGTCTGTAAAAATCTCCTTTAATTTGATGATATGCCAACACTTCTTCATGTTGTGACTGCCCATAACTATTTTTTTTAGATAAAGGATAAAATATCCGGCCTCTACATCCGTAGATGTACACAGCCAATTATTACAGTGTTGTGAACATAATGAAAGAAAAGGAGACCCAAAGTCTTAAACCAAATGATTAGGACTACTGAACTGCCCAGAACTATTGGCCGATTAAAATAATGCCAGTTTTTTTATCTGCCGTGACACCTCAGGTGTGAACTATTGACTAGCCATTGCGTTTGCTTATTGCCGTGCATTATTGACTAGCAATTCTCTAAGTTATCACGGGATATTGAATTGCGCTTGGATATACTTGCTGGCACATACTCTAATATATTGTTTTTCTATGGTTGCTTGATTGAGATCAACTTCAGCGACTATTGATGCTAGCTATTGTGCTATGAATGATCGAGAAGATCGTAGACGTGTCATCTCATTATCTTTTATATTCTTATATCTATTTATCATGTCTTTCCACGCATGTCATGTTTGTTGTTTATTAATATATACATGATATGTATATCTCGATTTCTTTATTTCATTGTATATGTTCTTTGTTTCTTATATTTTGTATAAGAGTTCTCAAGCTTAAATAGAGACACCTAAATAAACATATATTAATAAACCTTTATGTATAATGTCTATGCAAGACAAACTATGGTAATACCTTTTATTTATAAAAAGCATTTGCACTTTGAAAAAAATATTATATTAAAAGATAGAAGCATAGAACAACTCGGCGTCATCTAGTCAAACTAATCGCGAAGTGCAAACCAACGGTCCATTCCTACTTGCTAAAAAACCTTGGGCACAAACTCCCAGTCTCCATCCAGCATAGACCAACAGGCAGCAGGCATAGTATTATACTGCAGAATGAGTAGCCACTACAGAATCACGTAATGAGAGCCAAATCATCATCATCATATCATAGTCGGCCAATGCAAAGTTGCAAACAAACCAAGCTCTGCGCTGCAACGCAAGAAACTAAAAGCTACCGTTGCCGGCCATGCTGCTCCTAGGACAACAAAGAGCCTGCAGGCGCCTGCTTCAGCTGCTCCTGCTGATCTCCGCTGCGGCGACAACCAGTGCAGCAGCAGCAGCCTTGTATTCACCAGGCCATGGTGACGACGAGAAAGCTCTTGTGGCTTTCAAGGCGAAGATCTCCGGCCACTCCGGCGTGCTGGACTTGTGGAACCAGAGCACCAGCTACTGCATCTGGGAGGGCGTCACCTGCAGCAAGAGACACACGTTAAAGGTGGTCACTCTGGACCTCAGCTCACAGGGGCTCGTCGGCACCATCTCCCCTGCTATTGGTAACCTCACTTTCTTGCGCTCGCTGAACCTGAGCTTCAATGCCCTGTGGGGAGAGATTCCTCCCAGCATCGGCTCCCTCGTGCGCCTACAGCGCATTGATCTAGGCATGAACATGCTCACTGGTATCATCCCAAGCAACATTAGCCGTTGCATTAGCCTTCGTGAGATACACATCTACAGCAACAAGGGAGTCCAGGGAATAATCCCTGCTGAGATTGGCAGCATGCCATTGCTCTCAGTTCTAGTGCTGAAAAATAACAGCTTCACCAGAACTATCCCATCGTCTCTTGGCAACCTTTCCCGGTTGACCACAGTGGACCTGTCAATCAACTATCTTGAGGGATCAATCCCTACAAGCATGGGGAACAATCCGTATCTCGATTCCCTAATGCTCTCCACCAATGATCTCTCTGGTCTAGTCCCTCCTTCCCTGTACAACATGTCATCTCTTTATTACTTCTTTGTGGCACAGAACAAGCTGCATGGCCGTCTACCATCTGACCTAGGGATAACCCTTCCAAGCATCCAACAGCTTGGGATTGGGGAAAACCAATTTACTGGAGCTCTTCCGTCGTCTCTAACCAATCTCACTAGGCTCCAGACTCTTTATGCCGGAGACAATAGTTTTATCGGAATTGTTCCTTCCGCATTGGGCAGATTGCAAAATCTTGTAGCATTTGAAATGGGTCATAACATGTTAGAAGCAAACAACGAGGAAGAGTGGGAATTTATTGGCTCCTTGGCGAACTGTAGCAGATTAAAGGAACTGACCTTAGGATGGAACAGGTTTTCAGGAAAACTACCAGGCTCGTTGGCTAATCTTTCTACCAGTCTCCAGGTGCTCCAGACTGCTAACAACAGCATATCGGGTGTAATCCCATCAGATATTGGAAATTTGGCAGGTCTTGAGATGCTTGATTTTGGCAAAAGCTTACTAACTGGGGTCATTCCTGAAAGCATCGGGAAGCTTACACGATTACAGCAGGTTGGCTTCCATTTAAACTACCTCTCAGGGCATCTACCATCCTCCATCGGAAACCTTTCCAACCTACTTCAACTTTATGCACACGTCAACAGCTTGGAGGGGCCAATTCCACCAAGCATTGGAAACTTGAGCTATCTTTTAGCCCTAGGTTTATCAGATAACAAGCTTGCTGGATCGATTCCTAGCAAAATGATGGAGCTTCCATCAATCTCAATGCTTATTGATCTGTCCAACAACATGTTGGGGGGTCCACTTCCATTAGAAGTTGGTAATTTGGTACATCTCGGACAGCTCATCCTGTTTGCAAACAAATTGTCTGGTGAGTGTAACACCCGAAAATTTGCACCATTTTAAAATAGTCAAAATGGTGTATTTATGCATTTTCCGTGAACATTTAATCTAGAGAAAATAATAAATTTTGTGAAATAAAAGCAACTATAAGGTTAGATACATGTTGAGCATACATGCCGCTGCATTTGTTTTTCTGTAATGATTGGTTTTGCTCCAAACTCAAAATATTTCAAGAATGAAGAAAATGTTCTTTTCTCTTTTCTGTTCCAGCCGAAAGGCTTTCCCTTTGGCTCAGCACGTTCAAGGCTTTGGCCTGTCTATTTTTGGACGTGTTTCCATGCAACATGTTTATGTGCAAGCATGCACGGTTTGGCTAATCGGAAGGTCCTGCTCAACGGCGTCATCATTTTCTTCGACGGAAAGAACGTCGGCGCCTTCCTTCTCCAAAATTAGCTGAATCCTTGTCCATGTCTCTCCTTTCCATTTGGAGAACATGCATCTTTGGCTATATATAGCCAAACGCCGCATCTCTATTGCCTTCTATCGATCTCATAGCGCCGCCGCTGTCGAGTTCGTGCGACCTTGCCTCCGTTTCATCGTCACCGTAAGCTGCCTGGCAAGCTTCGTGTCGGGTACTTCTTCTCTGTTATACTCTTGATTGAACTTAGATCAATGCCGTCATGTTGCAGGTCATCGCCGTCATCCCCTTGTTGAATCTAGCAGTCCTCAGTTCACCTCTGCTGTTGACTTAGGGTGTGGTGAGATTCCTGTCATCTACTTTTGTCTTCTCGTGCAAATAATCCATGGATCTTCAGTCAAGTTCTAGTGCTGGCTATGGATGCATCGTGATTATTCTTGTTGTTAGCTTTTGGTGACATCAATCTTTGCTTTGGATGACATCATACTATTACCTTGCCGTTTTCCTTTACAAAAGAAAATCTAGAAATACACTTATATGTATTGTGCCGTCCTTGGTACAGATCATGTTTCCAGTAATTTGACATTGCACTCAGATGTTTCTAAAATCTTTATTCCAACTCCGATTTGAACCATTAAAATTACGTTAGATTCGTTATCTCGTAGTCTACGTGTTAGTGCTACTGTTAGATCAGTTTGACGCGTTTAGATTTTCGAGATCATAATTATTGCATTATTAGTCTATAGGAAAAACTTGGAAAATTCATATCTCCTTCGTTATAGTTCCGATTTTCGTGATCTTTACGTCTATGCGATCGTGGTAATGAATAGATTGATTTTATAAACTTTTCTTTCTATTTTGTTGCTGGTGGTGTACTATTCTAATTATATTTATTTGTTTGCTTCGTGTATGAATGCGTGGGTGCTTGTATGTTGATGTTGATCGAGTATAGACGGTGAGCAATTCGTTGGTGACCAGGAGAACTACGATCAGCCGGACCAGCAGGACTTTGAGACTCAAGGCAAGTATAGCTTGGGACCTACCTTGATGTCCTATTCACTCTACACTAAATATCATATGCATGTTTGCCTTGTTACCTATTTAAGGAATTCCTAGAAATTGCTATCGGTCACCTTGTAACCATGGGAGGTATGCATGTGGGTAGTACTTTGCTATCGCTGAACATTTAATCATGATCTTGTAAACTGAATAATTGAATATGCAACCATTGTTAAAAGATGAAGGGAGAGAAGAGCTCTAGCGTTGCTGGATGTTCTGAACCCTCCCTAAGGACTTATCTGTCGGCAAAAGCTGGGACTTACAGTACCGCTATGAGGGCTACATGGCTCTGGCTCTAGTTGTTTAGAAGACCTCCTCTAGCTTGTTAGAGGTTACCGTTTGGTGCAAGAGGGGTGTGTTCGGGTCGGGTGTAGATGGCTCCTCTGTCTTAATGTGTATAGGCTGCGCGTCATTGTGCCATCTAGAAGGGGAATTCTACATTCGCAGGCACAGAAACCTTAGCGGCCCTAACTTGTTAGATGAACTTTTGAATGGCTTTATATGATTTCCGGTGTTTCGGGCCTTGCAAACCCATGCATTTGGAAATCATGACTCATAGGTAAAGGGTACACCTCTGCGCAGAGTTTAAATCAATATATTGTCCGTGCTCACGGTCACGAGCGGCCCGGAAAACTCACAGAATAGCGGTTTATATGAAATGGTTGTTTATTATTAAATTGTGATATATTATTGTTTTAATGCTATTCTTTATTCATGTTTATCTGATCATGAGTTAATGGGAATATTACTACCTTGTTGCTAATAATGCTAAACATGTTCAACATTTAAAAGCTACTTGCAGTTTAACCAGTGTCAGCTACTTGAGCCTCATAACCCCTTGCTATACTTGTTAAGTACCAAAAGTACTTACGCTTGTTTTATTTCATTATTTGGAAAATCCCGGATGGGTAACAGATCAAGGTTGGTATGCTGATTATCGTGAAGAGTACTAGGCTTGGTGTCAACCGATCGGACGATGTCCTGTGTTGGAGCTACCGCGAGTGTTTTTATTTTCCGCTAAGCTGATGTTTAAGACTCGTGATAAATATTATTTTGCTATGTAATAAACATTGAGATGGTTTACTATTTATAATTTGTCTACTTATATGTGCGACTATTCCTTGGGCGCATATAAGGTTTGGATACGCTCTATTTTTGTCCTTAAAAATAGGGTGTGACAAGTTGGTACCAGCTCCTTGTTGACTGTAGGACGCAAGCCTAGTTAGAATGGTCGTTTAAGGTTTACATTCTATTGAGAAGTTCTTGTTCTCTAAACCTTGATAACTTCTTTATTTCATTTCTTTCCTTGATATTCACCTCTTCCTTGTAGTTTCAAATTTTTATCTTTATGCCCACTCTTCTCATTGAATTGCTTTTAGAACTAGTTCTTACCACATTTTTGCGAGCACTTGAAGATTAAGCCTTAGAGTTTGAACCCTCGGCATAACAAGAACGATAATAACGCAAGTTGAGTCATTGTTTGTTTTGTGTAATTGATATGTTTGTTGTTTTGTCATTGTGAATTTGCTTGATTTGGAGTTTTGTAATGATTTCAATGAACTTGTGGAGCTCACTTTTTCATTTAGAGATAGGATTAAGGTTTAAGGTTAATTAATTATATAGTGGGGTCGCTTTATCCTGTTTCTGTCCTTGCTGATTTCTGGAGCAGCCTTAGTTTTTCTGCCATATCTATAAATCGGTTTGTGCAATGGCCATGAAAATTTTGTGGGAATAACTAGACCTCTTTATCTAATGACTACCACAATAATCATGTCCATATCATTTCTGAGTTGGAAGTTATACCTGTTGCAATCTGGTATTTCTGTGCTGTCTGGAAGTTCTGAACAGTTTCTGTTATCTGTCAGTTTAGACAAATTTAATGTCTGAATTTGGTAAAGTTATCTGAAAGAAATTTGAAGATAATTTCTTAAGCTTTTCAACCATGTATAGAACGTCCCTATTGGATTTATGGAACTCCAGATATGAATATTTTTGTGAACTGCTGATGTTGGATGTCGCCCAGAAATTTTCAGATTGCAATCCTTATCTTTATATAAGTGATTTGTACCCTGAATATCTCCAAGTTTTGATTATTGCATTGGAATGCAGATGTGGAGAAGGGGAAGGGGCAACAGGAACGCTGGACCCCCACCAGTCAGCCGTGAGGAGTATAGGGCCTCTCAAGCACAGATGATGAATGCTTTGACACAGTTGGCACAGACTATGCAAGCTGGAGGAGCACGACCTGCTCAACCGCCTAGAGACAAGCGAAAGGAGTTCATGTATGGTCATCCCCCAGTGTTCTCCCATGTCATTGAACAACCACCGGAGGCTGATGACCGGCCGTGCGGTGGAGAAGCAACTCAACATAGCTCGGTGCAACGATCAAGAGAAAGTGCTATTTGCTTCCGGTCAACTGTGGTGCTGCTCGGTTATGGTCGGAGACTTACCAAGCTGCTCGTCCCAACAATGCTCCTGCCATCACTTGGGATGTCTTTGTGAGAGACTTCAAGGCTCGTCATATTCCTGAAGGCATCATAGAGCAGAAGCAGGAGGAATTCAGGAAACTTAGAATGGGCTCCATGGCCATGAGTGAGTACCATGCTAAATTTGAGCAGTTGGCTCGTTATGCTCCCAATGAAGTCCGCGAGGATGCTGATAAGCAGCGTCACTTCCTCAATGGTATATACTATGATCTCAGGCTGCAGCTGAAGGGCAATACATATGCCAATTTTGAACAACTGGTGAATCGTGCTATCGTGCTAGACAATGAACGTCTGGCACAGGAAGAAGAGAAAGTGGAATAGTGGACAAGGCTCAGGAAGTAACACTCGTTTCCGTTCTAACTCTCATCAAGGTTTTCAGCAGGGGCACCAAGGACCAATCAGTCAGGGCAATCAGAATCAGCAGACACTAGGTACGGGAAATCCCAATTCCACTCCTATGAAGACTAGTGCTCCTAACACACCTCGTAGATGCTTCCATTGTGGTAAAGAGGGCCATATATCTCCCTACTGTCCAGAGAAGCTCAACCAGCAAACCCCACAGAGGCATAATAGCTATAAGAAGCCGTCTCTCAACACTGGAAGAGTGAACCACGTGTCCCCTGATACAGCTCAGAGCGCACCGGAAGTTATGTTGGGTACGTTCAATATCAACTCAAACTCTGCTACAGTTCTTTTTGATTCTGGAGCTTCACATACGTTTATCTCTCAAGCATTTGTTAGAAACCATAGTGTACCATTAGTTGACATGAAGAACCAAATGATAGTGAACTCACCAGGAGGAACCATACCTGCTTCTTATTGTTGCCCCTCAGCAAGTCTCTCTTTAAGGGGTGTAGATTTTAAAGTTAGTCCTATTGTGTTAAGGAGCTCCGGTATTGATTTAATTCTGGGTATGGATTGGATGAAAGAACATCAAGTAGCAATTCAGTGCAAGGAGAAAGTGGTAGTCCTGACAACACCAAAGGGAGACAAAATTAGTGTTGACGTAGTAGTGCAAGCTCCACTAACAGCCACAGTGAACCAGATGCATGATTCCCAAGGATATGTTGTGGATAAGTTTTCAGAGGTTTTTCCAAGTCACTTGCCAGGTATGCCTGATTTATCTGCAGTTGTTGGAGGAAGCACCAGTTCAATCTCGAGGACGAGATTCTTTTAAGGGGGGTAGAATTGTAACACCCGAAAATTTGCACCATTTTAAAATAGTCAAAATGGTGTATTTATGCATTTTCCGTGAACATTTAATCTAGAGAAAATAATAAATTTTGTGAAATAAAAGCAACTATAAGGTTAGATACATGTTGAGCATACATGCCGCTGCATTTGTTTTTCTGTAATGATTGGTTTTGCTCCAAACTCAAAATATTTCAAGAATGAAGAAAATGTTCTTTTCTCTTTTCTGTTCCAGCCGAAAGGCTTTCCCTTTGGCTCAGCACGTTCAAGGCTTTGGCCTGTCTATTTTTGGACGTGTTTCCATGCAACATGTTTATGTGCAAGCATGCACGGTTTGGCTAATCGGATGGTCCTGCTCAACGGCGTCATCATTTTCTTCGATGGAAAGAACGTCGGCGCCTTCCTTCTCCAAAATTAGCTGAATCCTTGTCCATGTCTCTCCTTTCCATTTGGAGAACATGCATCTTTGGCTATATATAGCCAAACGCCGCATCTCTATTGCCTTCTATCGATCTCATAGCGCCGCCGCTGTCGAGTTCGTGCGACCTTGCCTCCGTTTCATCGTCACCGTAATCTGCCTGGCAAGCTTCGTGTCGAGTACTTCTTCTCTGTTATACTCTTGATTGAACTTAGATCAATGCCGTCATGTTGCAGGTCATCGCCGTCATCCCCTTGTTGAATCTAGCAGTCCTCAGTTCACCTCTGCTGTTGACTTAGGGTGTGGTGAGATTCCTGTCATCTACTTTTGTCTTCTCGTGCAAATAATCCATGGATCTTCAGTCAAGTTCTAGTGCTGGCTATGGATGCATCGTGATTATTCTTGTTGTTAGCTTTTGGTGACATCAATCTTTGCTTTGGATGACATCATACTATTACCTTGCCATTTTCCTTTACAAAAGAAAATCTGGAAATACACTTATATGTATTGTGCCGTCCTTGGTACAGATCATGTTTCCAGTAATTTGACATTGCACTCAGATGTTTCTAAAATCTTTATTCCAACTCCGATTTGAACCATTAAAATTACGTTAGATTCGTTATCTCGTAGTCTACGTGTTAGTGCTACTGTTAGATCAGTTTGACGCGTTTAGATTTTCGAGACCATAATTATTGCATTATTAGTCTATAGGAAAAACTTGGAAAATTCATATCTCCTTCGTTATAGTTCCGATTTTCGTGATCTTTATGTCTATGCGATCGTGGTAACGAATAGATTGATTTTATAAACTTTTCTTTCTATTTTGTTGCTGGTGGTGTACTGTTCTAATTATATTTATTTGTTTGCTTCGTGTATGAATGCGTGGGTGCTTGTATGTTGATGTTGATCGAGTATAGACGGTGAGCAATTCGTTGGTGACCAGGAGAACTACGATCAGCGGGACCAGCAGGACTTTGAGACTCAAGGCAAGTATAGCTTGGGACCTACCTTGATGTCCTATTCACTCTACACTAAATATCATATGCATGTTTGCCTTGTTACCTATTTAAGGAATTCCTAGAAATTGCTATCGGTCACCTTGTAACCATGGGAGGTATGCATGTGGGTAGTACTTTGCTATCGCTGAACATTTAATCATGATCTTGTAAACTGAATAATTGAATATGCAACCATTGTTAAAAGATGAAGGGTGAGAAGAGCTCTAGCGTTGCTGGATGTTCTGAACCTTCCCTAAGGACTTATCGTCGGCAAAAGTTGGGACTTACAAGTACCGCTATGAGGGCTACATGGCTCTGGCTCTAGTTGTTTAGAAGACCTCCTCTAGCTTGTTAGAGGTTACCGTTTGGCGCAAGAGGGGTGTGTTCGGGTCGGGTGTAGATGGCTCCTCTGTCTTAATGTGTATAGGCTGCGCGTCATTGTGCCATCTAGAAGGGGAATTCTACATTCGCAGGCACAGAAACCTTAGCGGCCCTAACTTGTTAGATGAACTTTTGAATGGCTTTATATGATTTCCGGTGTTTCGGGCCTTGCAAACCCATGCATTTGGAAATCATGACTCATAGGTAAAGGGTACACCTCTGCGCAGAGTTTAAATCAATATATTGTCCGTGCTCACGGTCACGAGCGGCCCGGAAAACTCACAGAATAGCGGTTTATATGAAACGGTTGTTTATTATTAAATTGTGATATATTATTGTTTTAATGCTATTCTTTATTCATGTTTATCTGATCATGAGTTAATGGGAATATTACTACCTTGTTGCTAATAATGCTAAACATGTTCAACATTTAAAAGCTACTTGCATTTTAACCAGTGTCAGCTACTTGAGCCTCATAACCCCTTGCTATACTTGTTAAGTACCAAAAGTACTTACGCTTGTTTTATTTCATTATTTGAAAAATCCCGGATGGGTAACGAGATCAAGGTTGGTATGCTGATTATCGTGAAGAGTACTAGGCTTGGTGTCAACCGATCGACGATGTCCCCGTGTTGGAGCTACCGCGAGTGTTTTTATTTTCCGCTAAGCTGATGTTTAAGACTCGTGATAAATATTATTTTGCTATGTAATAAACATTGAGATGGTTTACTATTTATAATTTGTCTACTTATATGTGCGACTATTCTGGGGCGCATATAAGGTTTGGATACGCTCTATTTTTGTCCTTAAAAATAGGGTGTGACAGTGAGATACCTTATACTTTTGGCAACTGTAAGGACATGGAATACCTCTTAATGACTGGCAATTCATTCCAAGGAAGCATACCTACTATGTTCAAAAACATGGTAGGCTTAATTGTACTTAATTTAACAGACAACGAACTGAATGGAAGCATCCCTGACAACTTGGCTACCCTTACCAACCTACAAGAGTTGTATCTTGGCCACAACAATTTATCTGGAACAATCCCAGAACATTTAGGTAATTCATCATCGTTGCTTCGCCTAGATCTATCCTACAACAATTTGCACGGTGAAGTACCAAAAGGAGGCATTTTCAAAAATCTGAGTGGTCTATCAATTGTTGGTAACAATGCGTTATGTGGTGGAATACCCGTGCTCCATCTACAAAAATGCCCCAGCTATATTACAAGAAAGAACAAGAAACGCATACCCAAATCTCTTAGAATAACAATCCCAACTATAGGAAGTCTCCTCTTACTTTTTCTAGTTTGGGCTGGATTTTGCCATAGAAAGTCCAAGATAGCATCGAAGAAAGATTTTCCACTACAATTTTCAGAGATTGAGCTTCCAGTAGTCCCATACAATGATATTTTAAAAGGAACAAATGGATTTTCAGAAGCAAATGTGCTTGGAAAGGGAAGGTATGGTACAGTATACAAGTGCACACTAGAAAATCAAGCCATTGTTGTTGCTGTGAAAGTGTTTCATGTCATGCAATCAGGGTCTTACAGAAGCTTCCATGCTGAATGTGAGGTACTAAGAAGAGTGAGGCACCGGTGCCTTCTAAAAATCATTACATCTTGTTCTAGCATCAACCACCAAGGTCAAGACTTCAGAGCACTAGTTTTTGAGTTCATGGCTAATGGCAGCTTAGAATAATGGATCCACTCAAGTTTAGGGGCTCAAAATGGACAAGGAGCACTCAGCTTGTCACAAAGATTGGATATTGCTGTTGACATTGTGGATGCTTTGGACTATCTTCACAATGGTTGCCAGCCTTCGATCATCCATTGTGATCTCAAGCCAAGTAACATTCTTCTCAATGAGGACATGAGAGCTCATGTTGGAGATTTTGGCATTGCTAGAGTTCTAGATGAATCACCAAGCAAACATCATATGAATTCCAGCAGCACCATAGGAATAAGAGGTTCCATTGGATATATTGCTCCAGGTAACTTTTTTTTATTTCATGCTTCAAATAATAGCATTTGTCCCTATTAGCTAATCAATATGTGCTACTGTGTGGGTTAGTAACTGTTTAAAAAATAAATCAGAAATTCATGGATAACTGCTGATCTTTTCACTTTTTTATTTGCTCATATGTTTGCCTTTAGTTTGAATCATAGTTTCAACTATGCATTGCACATGGAAACTGGCATATTCAATACTTCCCTCAAACTTTTACCCATTGTCAACAAAGTGACACACATCATGTCTTGATACCATAAATGGATAACTTGGAATAGAGGGTTAACGTTTAGATAGTTTTTTTAACAAAAAACAATACATGTATGCTATTACATTCAGGCTTGGGATTACTTTAAAATGTTTCTAATAATAATACACGTGGGTACTTAAGAAAATTTTAATGATTGTTACTATATGTTATTTTTCATGTTGGCATTATGGATAGTTAAGATGAAATTGTGGTGTTATTTTAAGTTAGTTTTTTATGTTGGCATTTTAGATATACAAGATAGAAAAGGCCATTTAAGAATGTGTATGGCTGAGGTGTGTATTTTTAGAAAGCACAATATATGGGACGCATATTTATCACCATTGATAACTATAGTATACTAAATTGATGGCCGATGCCGACATCTCAGATTTATTTTTAGATATGTCTAGCTTTGTGAGCACTAGTGTGGAGACTCCAATAGGATTATCTAATTTCTGGTAGTAAGATGCACGTCAAGTAGTCTTTCAGTTTTATACATATATACTTATGTATCCTCATATTTCATTCCACTCTCAGAATATGGAGAAGGGCTTGCGGTGTCAACATCTGGAGATGTGTTTAGTCTTGGCATCACTTTGATCGAGATGTTCACAGGGAAGAGCCCCACATATGATATGTTTAGAGATGGGATAAGCTTGCATTATTATGCCAAGGCAGCTCTTCCTGACAATGTTATGGAGATAGCAGATTCCAACATCTGGCTGCATGATGGATTAAACAATAGCAATGATACAAAGCATATAACAAGAACCAGAGAATGTTTGTCGGCCGTTATTCAGCTTGGTGTCCTTTGTTCAATGCAATTACCCACAGAGCGATTGTCAATGAATGATGCTGCTGCAGAGATGCATGCTATCAGAAATAAATATATGTTTACTAAATAATTAAGTGGTGTTAGTTCATATTAATCACCACTACCTTGTACTGTCATGTTTCTCTGAATGTATTGTTGAAGTCTGTAATAAATTTGCTTCTCTTTTCCAATTGTAATATCCCCTTTTATTAATATATCTATCCAGGAAGCAACCCCTCCTGTTATGTAATCTTTACAAGATTTTATCAATAATGCAATGTTTTCTTATGTCAAAGGCTGATAGGCATTATCATTGGTTAAAATGTTGATGGGGTACTAGGAATCATTCAGGTGTAAATGTCACGACGCCAGTACACTATGTCTTTTTGTTACCTTGTCATTACAACTTGCTATATAACTAAGCCATGCACTTCATACATATTTGATTATGTTGAGCTCACATACAGATAACTGTATTTTGGTATTGCCTACAACCCCTTTTTTCCCACCCTCCCTCCAGATTGCGTAATGCCCTAACCAAGTGTTGTGGGCTCAAGGATGGTGGCCCTTCCCTGCTTTGGAGAGGAAGACAAGTCCATGGAATCAATACAAGGTGAGATAGCTGTCGCTTATTGCCTCCTTAGAGGTGGCACCATTGCCAGCCAAGTTGATCTAGTGCTTATCAGCCTCTCTCATATAGCCATTGATGTCCTCTCTTTACCGATATACTTGTTGCATGACATCAAGAATTGTTGTTACTTATGGAAACTATTTCAGACACATTATAAATCCCCATTTTCCCAGGGAGGTGGCAAACATATTAGCAGTTTTCGCACAAATAGAAGGATGCCTTAATTGGTTTCAGAGACTGTTCATATGCAGCCCAAAGCAAACTAAAGAGGTGGAGTGAGGAGGAACCTATGATGTTTATTAGTTTCATTACTATACAGTGCACATGCCATGCTTTGATCATTTCCAGCAGTCCATTAGTACTTACTGGATCACAAACCTTTTTACTCTGCTAGCATCAGCCAATTAAGTTGAATCTTGAGCACCAGACCAATTATGCAAATAAACAATGTTCAATCTAACATTCACAAATTAAATACTGCCAGGAGATGAGAACATTTGGAAATTGAAAGAATGCAAAGAAACTAACTTATTTCTGTGTTCTTCATAACATTACAAAACTCATCTGTCAGACACTCTCCACAGTAGTATAACTTATATCAACAAAAGAATGCATATCAACACAAGTAACTTTGTGATCAACAATATCCCCTTGTCTGTACGTAGCTGTAAATAGCGCCACTTGCTTATAATAACTTAACAAACTGGTGGCAGTGGCATATCCGTATTCTCAAAAACACGGGTCGTGGTATTTCTCTGTTTCTACAAACCTTCCACTTTCCTAGCAGTTGATGCCACATGTTTGAGTATCCGGGCCAGTGACACGGGTGGTGAACGGGTCGATGCGAACCCACAGCAAGGAGAAGATCGATGCCAGCAGGATTGCCCAGACAACCACGATGGTCGGGGTGCGGTTTTGCCGGCCCATGAGACCCTTGAGGAATGGGTACAGGTGAACAATCACCCAGAAGGCGAAGAAGAGCTTGCCAAAGAGCGGCCCCCATGACTGGTAACCGCTGTTGATCGCATAGGAGATACCAGCAACAACACCGACCAGGTTGATGATCAGAATGGTCGTTGGCGGGATCAGAAGGGTCGTCCACTTGAACATGTACAGCTCCGCAAAGTCACCGTCTTCGTCTGAAGCCTTTGAGGTGACAGTGAAGTTGGTGTCGATACCGGCAAGCACCTTGAGGAGACCTTGGAAGACGGCGAAAAGGTGGGCAGAGATACCTCCAATGACCCAGAATTGTTCATTCCTCCACCACTCGTCAATGCCAACACCACTCCACCTCATCTCAAGGATACCAGTGGCAAAAATTGATATAAAGAGAGAAATGAACCAGATACTAGCGAAGTTGCTAATCTGCATTCCAAGATAGATTCCATCAGTATTGTTATTCAATGCTCCTAATAAAGAACATTATTATGTAACCCATGCTTACCTCTGGAATGATGAACTTTCCAGTGAGCAGACAGATGGCAGGCAGAATACAATAAATGAGAAGTGGGATAGATGTGAGCGGGTAAATGGTGGTGTTGATGTAAGCAAATCTCTCCAAGAACTTCAGGCGTCCTCCATAGCCGTACCATAAGGGGCAATGCCGGCTGAAAAGAATTTCCACAGAACCAAGAGCCCACCGGAGCACTTGGTTCAGACGATCTGAAAGATTGATGGGAGCAGATCCCTTGAAAGCTGGCCGCTTAGGCATGCAGTAAATTGACCGCCAGCCTCGTGCATGCATCTTGAATCCAGTAAGAATATCTTCTGTCACAGAACCATAGATCCACCCAATCTGCAATTTGAAATAAACTTGTTACTGTTAACATATGGTTATCAAATTGCAATAATAGAACAGGAACTCTGCCTGGAACAAAAGGCAAGAGCAGAAACAGATTGTTCTTCCCTCCAAAACATTTATTGCATCCATGTTTTTGCATTGAATCGTTTCTCCATTTTATTCTTATTGTTGAAGAATTTAAGGAAGAGTTTGCTCTGGTTATCAGCGAAGCCAAGCAGGATTTCAAAAATTCTGCATTCCTAGCTGTCTAGCACATATTCAGATTCTGTGCTCAAGGTTACACGTTACCCCAGTTCCCAATGTATATCCGTGGCTTTCCCCCCATTGTTTCCATAGAACAAATCAAAACAGTATTTATGTGAGTATTGTCTCGTTACCTCAGTTCCCCATTCAGTCTTGTCCTCATAGCCACAACTTATAACATGAATAGCTTCTTTCAGAAGAGATTCCGGAGTTGCAGACTGAGGAACACCACCATATTCCATCAGAGTGGAGGCAACAAAAGCAGCGGATTGGCCAAATCTCTTCTCCAAGCTCATTTGAGACATAAGAAGTGATTTCTCATCATCAAATCCAGCGCCTGCATATATAAAAATGACAGCATGAGTACATGTTTCGAAACCCACAAAATATACAAGAATAATCAGCATGAGACAGAAAGGTACGGTTTTCAGAAACTAAATATTAGTATTAACCATAAACATCTAAAAACATAAAGGTGTACCTTCAACTCCCTCCTCTATATCTTCAAGATTGAATACTGGTACAGAACTGTCCACATGCTTCTGTGACTTTTTCTTGTCTGAGCTCTTCTTCTTTGATTTGCTTGCCTTCTTCCTGCCACCACATAGTGATGACAAGAAACCACCCTTCTTTTGCTTAATTGGGGGCTCATAACCATATAGAGCTGTTCTGTTGAAAACACAACCAGTTCCCACATAAACTGGTCCTTGGATGCCATCAAGACCTCTCAAGTTAATCTGTGGTAAACAAAAATGCCCCGAATATTGAATTAGAAACTTTAGAATTTGTGCACCGAATAGTCATAACATTGATGGAGAATATTAAAACACAATTTGTGGCTTACATCAAAAAACACAGTGTTCCTGTTGGCATATCGATCATTCCTGTCAATACCATCGAACCTCTGGGGAAACTGGACGTAGCAGACACTCCTTCCTAGGTTAGGATCCATAAGGAAGCACATAGCTTCCCTGAGAGCCTTACTGTTGTTGATGTAGTGATCGCAATCAAGATTCAACATGTATTGTCCATTGGTAAGCACAGCTGAGACACGAACCTGTGAAAAAGAGAAATCCACCATCACAACCAACATATTGAAATGAAGTTGATAGTTTTTGCACAGTTTGTAATATATAACTACTTACAAGAGCATTCATGGCACCAGCTTTCTTGTGATGCTGAAATCCAGGACGCTTTTCACGAGAAACATAGACCAAACGGGGTAGCTCATTGCCCTCAGTATCAAGGCCACCACTGTGACCAAGGAAAACCTGAGTATGATGATCAGAAAGAGGAGTTAGCAAAGCAAATTCTTTTCAAGAGAAAACAAAGGGGAAAAACTATTAACAACCACATTAGGAGACAACTGAGTAACAGAAGTTTCATTTTGTAGATGTTAACCTGAATCATTCCAGGATGGTCCCTGGTATTGTTCCCTGGCCATGGTGTGCCATCTTGCATGATCCATCCTTCCTCGGGAACTTTCTGTGCCTTAGCAACAAGGCCATTTATCCTAACTTTGAATTCTTCATATTCTCTCTGCCATGATTTTTTGTTAAGAAGCGTCAATATTGGATTAAAACTAGAAAATCAATATATAGATGTTCACAAAGAAGACAGACCTTCATGGCCCGGCGGTCTTTAACAAATGAAGGGTGCACTTTGTCCTTCAAGTAATCAATTTTCTGGCAGAAGTACCATTCAGGAGCTCTAGGTTCAATGTTGTACTTCTTAACAAATGGTACCCATTTTCTAGCAAACTCTGAAGTCTCAGCTAGTGCATCAAATGTCAGCATTGCAGCTCCATCATCAGATACATAGCAAGAGACCTTATCCACAGGGTAATCCACAGCAAGAATGGATAGCACGGTATTGGCAGTGACAAGAGGAGGCTCCTTCATAGGGTCGACTGTACTGACGAAAATGTCAACAGCAGCCAACTGAGATGGCTCACCTTCCCGGTCATACCTGTTAGAGGAAATGGAACAGTAACAAACATAAGTGATATGAACAAATTTAGTTTGTGTTTGAACGATGTACTAGAGAACTGGAAAAGATACCACCTTAATGCCAGCCTATCAAGGTAAGTCTCCCGGTTGATTGGAAACCACTTTGGGAACTGATCCAATATCCAGGAAAGAGCAAACCAGATCTCACATATAACAGATAGAAGCCATAATGGATATGCATTGCGCACAGGATTTGTGATACGGTAGTGCAAGAAAATGCTTAGAACAATCAACCGTAGCACAATGACCATCCTGTATGGATTGATCCTGGAGGAAGGAAGTGGAACTTTCCTAGATAGAGGCTGACGAGTTTCATCGTTCCTGCAATTCAGATGGGACAAATTAATTTTAAAATATCTTCTGAAGAAAACATAGCAATACAATGGTTGGATTCACACAATTGCCCACCATTACACCAATCAGTTTGATTTTGTACACTAATGCATTCATCCAATAACGGAAATAACTCAAGCTTTTATCCCCTTCTTTTGTGAATGTCTATGCTAATTACAGAAAAGACATTAGAACTAACAAGATATGATCCTGTAAAACAAGAGTGAGCTGAAGGAGGGTGTTGGAACTCACAATAAGGCATCTTCCATATTGTAATCGGTTGATGCATCAATATCACCAACACCCCGACCCTCAGAGGGAGTAATGCTTGTGCCATTTGTCATGGGAATTGTTCCCTTATCCTGCTTCATTTTCCAGCCATCAACCCTCTCTTTCCAGGCAACATTCCCAATGCTACCAGAGAATTCCCTTGATGGATTTGCTGGCAAGGAGCAAGAAACAACCATTAGATCCTCACATCAAATAGGTACAATCTCAAACATGAGACCATGGCGAGAAATAAACATACGTGAATGATTCACATAGGGAAATGGAGCACGCTTGCCAATGTTCCCGGTTGGGGACATCATATGATGGTCAGGGGAAGCACCAGGGATTTCTCCTGAGATCTGCAGATCAATTCAGAAAGTATAAGCATCATTGCATATCCGAAGACTTTTTTGAGCACAATGTATTAATAGTAGTGGCACCAACCTGACTGTTAGTGACTGACGGGATGTATCCCCTGGGGATCTCACCACTGTCATACTTGGTAAGCCCAATCTCACCACTGTCATACTTGGGGCGGCCAACATCCCCGCTGCCCCCAGCGTTCATGCGCCAGCTGCGCATCCTGTCAGCAATCTTCTGCTTCTGGTCCTCATTGCCAGATGCAGGGTAGTTGAAGTCGCTAGCATCGTCGGCATCAGTTTCATCTCCTTCCTCCCCACGGATCGCCGGGCTCCCTGAAAGATTCGTACACAGTTCAGAGAATGCTTAACAAAACCAGCCAATCATCCTTTGCTATTCTTGAGCAAAAAAGGTCCCGGATGTCACATCATATACAACTCCAGTTACTATTTTTTTCACCTTAACTACAGTTTAACAGAATTCACACAAAGACAGGACTAGGTCATGCTACAAGCTAAAGTAAGATCCAGTGACAGCGACAGAGGTAATATGCCCTCTCTGACCGACACTGCCACGAGATCCATCAGAACCAGAAACAATACCATTTTTTTGCCCTGCTCCTGGTCAAAGATCCAAACTTTCCTAGTTAACACTCCAGAATCGGGTTCAGAGAAGCTAAGATCAGACAAATGGAATGGTAGAAGAGACTGTAAATTTACCCTTGTGGCGCTTGTACTTGGTCTTGCACTGGGGACACGCCTGCGTGCCGTCCTTGCGCTCGTACTCGTAGCAGGGGCGGCAGACCGGGAAGCCGCAGACGTCGCAGGCGGCGAAGACGTCCCCCTCCGCCGTGGTGCCCACGCCGTCGCCGCAGATCTGGCACACCTGCCCGCCGCCGCGCCTCCCCGACTTCTGCAGAGGCACACACAGCAGATCGCAAGATTCAGTCTTTCTCCCCCAAGATCCACCCCCCGAGCACGAAACGGAATGCAGCTGGCTGGGATCGGATCCCCCGCCGCCACTCACCACGCCGTCCGCGTCGCCCTCCATGGCCGGGCAGGCGAGGGAAGCTCGCCCAAGAACCGACGAGGGAGCTGGCCAAGAACCGACACGAGCCTGCCGGCACCACTCCCGAGATCCGAGCAGGGGCACGGATCAGCACCTCCGCATCTCCCGCTGCGAGAGCGCTGCTGCTACTAGTAGTGGTAGACTGGTAGTGGGGCGGGGAGGGGGGGAGGGAGGAGGGAGGAGAGAAAAGGACAGGGCACCGCACCGATGGCGGCAACGTGAGTTGGTTCCGCGGTCGCTGTCGACGCGAGGGATTTGATTAATAAGAATTGACAAGAGATTATTGCAGCGATTTCGACGAGTCTAGTTAATCTTGCGGCGTCTGCGTCTGGTGGGATTAGTTTAATGGCGAGTGGTGGTCGGGGGGAGAGAGTGCCAGTGAGGCGGGAGGTGGAAGAAGGGTGAGCTGGCGCTGTGGGCCCCGCCTGGCAGTGAGTGGTCAGTGTCGGTCCTGAGCACCGACGGAGGATACGCTGGGGGTCCGGGCTAATTGGTAGGTGCACAAGTGTGAAATGTGGCATGTGTGTGTTCCCATAAAATAAGCCAAATGGGTCGGCGTTGCTGAGCTGATTATTTTAGATTGAGCAATCATAACATAGGAGTAATTATGTTTCTATCACAGTGATACCGAAGCAGAAGGTTATGTAATGTAAGAGGGGTTATTATTTCCTATATTCTGTCGGTTCCAAAGTAGATATAACCTTATAAAAATCTAATTTTTTTCTCAATGCTAGTAGTTATTGTCTATTAAGATATTTATAGGCAATACCTATAATAGAAACTATGCCCCGATAGTTTCTAAAGAATGGCTTTTTATCCAATCGTATGTCTTATCCCTTCATCATTTTTAATTTCTATCACATTCGTAGCACCCAAAGAGACGCAGGTTCGACTCCGGTGGGAGCGAATTTAAATAGTCTCGTATTATCAAAAAAAAATAAAAAATATAGGTTGGGATTTCCCTTGCTGACTTTGGTCAAAAAAATTATATCACATTTGTTCATGTCTTGGTTTTTCTCATGTAGTCATATAGTTTCTTAGATAAGAAACCATTTCCTTGTCTCTTTTCTTTGATTAAAGTGTCACATCATCTTTTTGCTTAATCGCATCCTAACTAATGAATATAGAAACCGTCTAGGTTTTCATGGTTGGGAGTGTCCTTGTATTATCTCAATGCACATTCCTCCTTTCTAAATACAGCTTTGTAATATATTTTCCTAGAACCTCCCTTTCTCTCTTCTTTTTAATTTATGTGCCTCATTCTTCACTCGTTAGTAATTTCCATGCCTAAGCCTCAAGATCATCTATTTTGGAAATGGAGGGAGTAACATACTCCTACACATAGTATGTACACAACTAGATTTGAGTTTTTCAAGTAATAGATATTGTTCTCTTCCATACATCTCTCGTTACCAACAATATCTAAGGTTGTTAAGATATTTGCAACCGTTATTAAAGCATTTTATGGTTCCAAACAAGTGTAAATATGCATTAAGACATAAGTATTGCAGAGGTATAATATAATTGTACATTTATTAAAAGTTGGTGATTAAATGTATATAGTATTATCATGCATGATATATGTAGTAGACCTTTGCTAGTGGGAAAAATAATACGTACTGAGCACAACATGATGGGATATGTGATCATATGGTACTATACGGTACATCGATCAGCACCACTACTCTAATTAAGTGGAGTAAGGGTGTCCTTAACCAAACATGGTCTCTCATAAATAAGTGTGTCTCATGTCACGTAATTCTCTCACCTCATTTATGTTTGAAAAAGAAATATATAAATGCCATGACATCATGTGAGTGGAGCTTCTCGCAGTGGAGTGGAGAGGTAAAATATACATTTTAAACGGTAAGAGTGGCTCAAACCGTTTTATATAACGTGACGAAATGTGGTGGTGGCGGTCAGGGAATTTATTTGTCCGGTGCACGTTCATAAGCGAGCGAAATCACGGCGTAAAACCAAAAAAACCGCACGCTGTGATTGCTAATCTACACAGTGGGGTGCTGACGCACGGGGCCAAGCAGTAACAGCCAGCCGACAGGTAGCTCGAGTACGTATCTGGCCGTGGTCCTAGCGACCGACACGAAAAGAACATAGGCCCACATGGTAGTGACACACTCCACTTTTCCGTTCGCTGTGCCTGTGCGTGTGCCATAGTAGGTGGGGTGGGGTGGGGGCTGCCGAGGTGGCGTGGCGTGCCGCGTGCGCCGTGTGGATCTCGTTTTCAACTTTCAAGCAGAGAGACGAGACGAGCCTCCGGTCACCGACACACCACAGCACAGTGCGGTGGTTGGCGCGGGTGGAGCCCAGCCTGGCCTGGCCCCAGGGGCATTCCGGTCACTCTGACACAACCGTTACGTGCAGCGCTTTTTTTTTTATGCCTCAACCCTTCGAGTACTGAGTTGTAGATATCGACTCACGCACTAACTCACACCACGGACCCACTCGACACACACGCACGCACTCTAAGTCATGCCTGAACTCTACACCTACACGAAGAAGACGCTGGCGTGGTGAGAGATATCCGAAGTTTTCCAGATTTCGCGACGTGACGCGTGACGCGTCAATTATCGGCCGATCCACATGGCGCGTCGCGCGTGAGGCTTGCAGATCAACATGACCTGCAAATATTATTCTGGGGAAAAACCCCGTGGGAATCGAGGGTCGAACCCACGACCGGCACCTCTCGCACCTGGAGGCTTGCCGCACGAGCTAAGGCTCGTTCCCCGTTACGTGCAGCTCGAGGCTTCTGCTGTGGTACCGCCCGTGTGTCGTGGCAGCAGGGACACCGGCGACGGCGGGCGCGCACTGACGGACGGGTTACCTGCCTTGCCAAAATGATCGCCCGTGCCAAAGGGCACGGTGCCGTCTCCGAGAGGCTGGCCGGTGGGCCCGGCTCGGGGTTGCCACTTTCTACAGTATCTACGGTTCGTCGATGTGGTATCTACGGTAGATAACCATTGTTGTTGAGAAACTTCAAAATTTTTGGCTATTCTTTGACCTTCATATACGTTCTAAAATTTGAAATAAAACAGAACAGACTAGGACTAGCATCATATGGCACCCTCAAAAGTGAACATGGAGCCAAATACGTCCTAAACAGAAACGAAAAACAATAGTTATTTTGGTGTCACCGGTAGCTAACAACCGTTGCTACTTGCACATTCAGTGCTCTATAATCGGTATACATATAGGTCCATATATTTCACATGTAAACATAGTCCTACACTAATAAATATTGTGCATAGCCTCTTCTCGGTGCTAGAGTCCAAACAAGGTGAAGTCCTAATCATCATGCAATGTAACACATCGGCAGAGAGGGGAGGCTTCGTCAACACCATGCCAAACACTCTAATGTCGCAGCACTGGAGAGAGCTTTTCTCAGCTTGACCGGAGCAAGGGCACGACCTAAGTACTCACATCGCCTTAATTAAACACTACGACATGTTCGCGAAAATGACTTAGGCTACATTGTTGCCTCTATTTCGGTTGTTTAGTCCATACACGGATCTGGAAAAACAAGGGAGGTTCGGCTTTTAGCTGTTTATAAACTCTAATACTTAATGTTAATGATGTGTAAATTTTTCTTTTGCTTATTCAAGGACGTGGTGTCGTCAATGTCCCAAATCGCAATATATGTTGAATCAGACGAGATATTAGCCTCTAGTATCGGTAACTACTTTGGCTGTATATATACATGACCTTGAGCAAAAGAACTACTAAGAGTTGTCTCCCCTCCAAAAAAAAAAAAAATTTGCGTACGGTAAAAACATGAATGGTGCAAGACAGAAAATAAAGAAAAAAAAAAAACTTGTGCAGTGTGACGGTGGCAAAGCTGATAGGAAATGTCTAAATGGAAGCGTGCCCGCAGCAAGCGGATAAAACTTATTGCCGAAGTGCCAAATGGTTGACCGTGAAGCTCTCGTGGCCTCACACTCATGCCTAATTTACATAATCAAAAAAAAAATAACCGTGAAGCTCTCGTAGCCTCGCACTCATGCCTAATTTACATGATCATAAAAAAAATGGTTGACCGTGAAGCTCTTGTAGCCTTGCACTAATGCCTAATTTATATGATCGTAAAAAAAATGGTTGACCGTGAAGCTCTCATAGCCTCGCACTCATGCCTAATTTACATGATGGTTAAAAAAATGGTTGACCGTGAAGCTCTCATGGCCTCACACTCATGTCTAATTTGCATGCTCTCCTCCATTTATATGTAAAGGACTGCAACAAGCTAAAGAATGACCAATCCTCATCAAGAGAAATGCCTTGAGAAGTATGAGAGGATAATAGGGAGGCATGCCCTTGGTATTATCCAGCCACATCCACTTGGCCACCCGCACTGTGTCGCCCCTTGTCGCCCCTCTATCGGTGCATCAACGGTCAGCATTTCGCTATCGAGCGATTCAACTTGGGTGAAATGCTGTCGTTGATGGACCGATAGAGATTTGACAAATGACCTGAATGTGTCTGGATAATACTTGAGGGCATTGCCTCCCTAGAGATTTTGGCCATGTTTGATCGTCAATACCGAAAAACAAAAGCTCAATATATCAGTTATAAAACAAAATAGCGCAATATGTATTCATGAACCCTGCATCGGATGGGAGTATGGGACAGCTCAGACAGAGAGGGGCAGCACCTGACTCATGTGCATGATTGACTCGCCTGTTTGTTTTCCTGTCTAATAAGAAATAGTTGGAGGAAAGATGGCTAGCTAGCGCTGGTTCATGGATGGTTGATTGGGTTCCTAACCACCCACCCCCAATGAGCCCCCATGCACATGTGCCTGAAAAAGAAATCAGAGATTGTTCTCCGTCAGATTCCATGCGTTCTGGTTCTGCATTGCCGGCCTGGCAGTGTCAGAAGATACTGAAAAACAAATCAGGGAAAAGTGTAGTGATAATAACCGATAAACAACACATGGACACTAAGCCCCAGCTAATTCCTTTGTGTTACATACAGTACTTGCACATGCATCCTATATATAGGGATCATTTTTTTTTCGAGACCGCGCCGTTGCACGTATTTCAATATATAGGGATCAGTAATTCACCACTGTGTTTAGAGGGCTGAAAAGCTTCTTCAGAATTGTTCTTTGATGCAGAGCAACACGTTCTTCCTGACATTAACAATCTCTTTAGTTTGCACCATGAAACAAGTAGTATGATGGATCATCGCTTTATGTTTATTGGAGGTAGGTAGCATATACAAATGAAACATATCAAAGCAGAGGTGACCGACGCTGCAACGTCAACATCACGCAACATAAATGAAAGCTGAATATAATTAGGGCATACTAGATTATTAAACGGCGAAACCTTTTCTTATATATAGGACAAACTAAACTTGGCTCATCAATCTTTGATATTGCCTGGAGTGACGACATGAGGCAAGATGGGGACATGAGCACGTTAACAAAATTGACTGATTCTTAAAGCCCTTGCATGCTCAGTTGTTCCCAAGTCCTTGTCTGCCGTGAATTTTTAGTTCCACTCATCCGTTAAGGAGATCCATCCGTTGCTCAACCTGACCACGACAATTTACCTACGGTCCACCTGATAAATGATAACGGGGAATGACGATGACCAGCTGACCGGGACAATCTGCCCGACTCGATTTGTTGGTCTCGCTATGTACGTGCATCACTGCATCTGTCTGTCCATTATATTTTCATTAATATATAGGACACAAATGCAGTACTTCTATCAGCATGTCTGAATATGAGTAACTGAAACTGAGCTTTTAGCTTAAGCTTGCACTTAAGTTACAATAATTGCGCTGACAATTTCAGTAGCCCAATACAAGAACTTAAAACTCTCAAAATCCCCATCGCCGAAACAATTAGGCCCAAATGCTGTAGCACTTACATTTTTTGCGAACTGCTTTTTTTTCCACATTCCTACAAAAACTGTTACAGTGATCCCAAAGTATTCGTTCTGAAAGTATATATAAATGTTCAGAAAACTTGTTAAGGAGTTATTAGGCGAGAAAGACCTAACTTAAGTAAAGAAATGTTCCATGGCCCGTGTGGATCAGGGAGAGAGTGTAGGTGGCCCAGCTGTTTACAGCCCAGATCATGTTGTGGCCCAAGGCCCCCTTCAAGTCATTTTGCTGTCTCCTGTTGATCCATTCCGAGAACAAAAGGGTGTGCTCAACAGCCAAGCATAGGCTAAACCGCTAAAGCTATGTAACGTAAGAGCGTCTGTAAATAAGTTCGTATTCTATATATCAGCCTGTTTGGATCTCAATAACAATTTTTTTCATTTCATTGTTAGTTCGAGTCCATCTGAATTCGTGGGAACTAATAAACGGGAAGAAATGTTAATACTGAGAGCTTGAGTGCTCAACGTTTTTCATATATCATAGATTCGTGCCCATCCTCTTACATTACAATTACATAGCCTTGGTTTTCTGTACTCAAGTACGTGGAGAAGATGAAGGGTCCCAGGATGAAGAAGCACCCAACTGTGCACCTGTCTGTTGATATCTGTAGAAATTTGCATGCTTATTTGTGGTCAATTGATCGATCCTTAGTACTTACAAGCCTAATTTTTCACAACCTCTACTTATGGTGTCTGCAAAGATTATAATAGTTTACAGAAGATGCACGCGTGGGGCCATATATATGATCATCAATAAGGGAACGGATCGTATGCAAACTAAGCCTTCCGTGTAAACTTGCAAACTAACGATGGGGATCCTAGGATCGTCATCTGAGGGCTGTAGAGAAAGGTGGGGAACTTTTGCATTTTAACTCCCGCATTAGAAACATGAATCGCTAAAAAATTTCCCGTAACCCCCTCCTCCGTTCGGTCCGTCCGCTCTCCGTCACGCCGTTCACGTATCGCAAAAATTTTTGATGTATCGCTCGACCTCCTGTATCGCTCCGTATCGCTCCGTATCGGTCGAGCGATCGATCGATCGGTCGAGCCAGGGATCGCCGCCGCCAGGGAGCGCCCTCCGTCGCGACCGCCAGCCTGCCTCATGCGAGATCGCGATCGCCGGGGTCGTCGCGTGTCGTCATCGGGGCCTCACGCTAGCGATCGCCGCCGCCGGCCTCGGCTCGCGCTACGGCACGGCCAAAATAGCGATCGCCGCCGCCGGCCTGGGCTCGCGCTAGGGAAGGCTCGCGACCCCGCCGCATGGACTCCCTCCGTCGCGCGACCCCGCCGCCTGGACTGCCTCCGTCGCGCACCGAGCAGCATGGCACCCACCACGAAGCCGTCGATCTCGCTGGAGGTGAGACCCTCCATCTCTCCTACCTCTGTCCTCTCTCTTGCAACTCATCTAGGTTAGTTTGTAGGCGGGTTGTAGCCAACAACTAGTGATTGCTTGTACGACAATATTCCGATCTACGTACAGACGGTATTTCAGCGCTCCTTCCGGCAGCGTCCACCGTTGCGCGTGACGATGCCCACGAACTCCACTCCGATGGTGCCCGCGAACTCCGCCCTCATGTCGGCTCCGACGTTGGTCACGAACGGTGCCGCAATGGTGCCCATGATCTCGGAACACACAGCCCGGATGCAGGTTCATTTCTCGTACAAAACTTTTACCTTCACTTTCACCTATACATTGCTAATGTCGTCGTTAACATGCAGTCCTGACCATCATGGACGTCGATCTTGGAGTTGTAGCCCACGTTGAGGAACCAAGCACACCACGGACTATATCTTCTCCTAATATAGCAGATAAGTGCAAAGCAAATAAAAAGCCTGTGGTGGGAATGACTTTTGATACACTCAAGGATGCGGAGATTTTTTACAAAAACTATGCACATGATGCTGGTTTCTCGGTTCGTGTTGGTGCACATAAGAAGGAGAATGAGGAAATATTTTACCAGAGGTATTTGTGCTCAAATGCAGGATATAGGAAGAAGAGCGTACAAGAAGTTAGTGAGCAGTCCGGGAAAAAAAGGAAGACATCCAATGTGATGGACACTCGATGTGGTTGTGAGGCTCATATTGTTGTCAAGCTTGACAGTGAGAAGAAGTATCAAATATTGTCATTTGTTGAGGAGCACAATCATGGTTTCGTGTCGCCAGATAAGAGGCACTGGTGGAGTAGCACCTCATCTAATCATAACAGATGAAGATGCGAGCATGAAGGCTGCTATTGCTCAGGTTCTACCAAATACAACTCATAGACTTTGCATGTGGCATATCATGGATAAGGTTCCTGAGAAGGTTGGGCCAGACATAAAAAATGATGAGGATTTCTGGAAATTATTAAACGAGTGTGTTTGGGGCTCCGAGAATTCAGATGAGTTTGAGTCTCAATGGAATTCTATCATGACAACGTATGTGCTCACTGAAAATGAGTGGTTTTCCACAAAGTTCAGCATGCGAGAATCATGGATCCCAAAGATACTTTATGGACATACCTCTAGCAGGACTCCTTAGGACTACATCACGGTCGGAGAGTGCAAATTCTTTCTTTAACCGTTTCATTCATCGAAAATTATCCTTTGTTGAGTTTTGGCTAAGGTTTGCAACAGCTTTGGAGTGCCGAAGAGGAGTTGATAGCCGACAATAAAGTCTTCACTCCAACCGTAAATTGATGACACCTTGGGTCATGGAGAAGCAGTGTAGTAACGTATATACTCATGAAATTTTCAGCAAGTTTCAGAACAACTCACGATTGCAAGAGACCATTGCATTATTCAAGAGATTTCGAGATTGAAGATATGAAAATTGTCACCATCGCAGCCAACTGGGTAAAGAGCGAGTGGTTCAGATGAACAAATCAAACTTGTTTGGTATGTGCTCATGTAAATTTTATGAGTCCTATGGCATCCCGTGTCGTCATATCATTCAAGTGCTTAGAGGTGAGAAGCAAAATGAGATACCACAAATTTATTTTATGAAGAGGTGGGATATGAGGTGTAAAAGGTGAGTTTACACGCCTGGTTTGTTTTATATAGACGTCTGTTTTATATGTGCAATATTTCTGATCGGTTCCCTCTTTATTTACATAGAGAAGTGTTTTTTGATGAGGAAGGTAACCTTCTGGATGAAAAGGCTAAAGATCCCGAGGAGGTGGCAATGAGGAGAAAAATTTCAGATTCACGTAACAAATTTGAAGATCTAATCCAGATGGCCAAGAACTCGAACAAGGAATGGAATTTTTGTATTCTAGTTTATCAAACCTTGTAGAACCTCTTCAAAATATCGTTCCTGCTGCTACAGTCACTAAACAAGATGAGTTTGAGTCATTCCTTGGTGGCAAAATTCCACAAGAAGTTGAGATACATCCACCAAATGATATCAACTCCAAAGGGCGAAGCAAAAGAATCAAGAAGGGCAAGGAGCAGAAGGCGCCCAGAAAACGGATGTGTGGAAAATGCAAGCAATTAGTGGCTCATGACGCACGTAATTGCCCGCTCAATGCTGTTGGTTGATTTTTGAAGTTCGTGTAACCTTTTAAGACATGCTTGTATTTCAAGTTCTTAGTTCTTCATTATGTTAAGACATGGAAGGTCACTGTTAATGTCGCCATGTTACTTAATATTTTTAAACATTTCAATTTTTTTAAGCAGTGCCATCTGAATTTTCTTAGCACATTGTCTAAACTTTCTGTTCATTCTGGTCGCCACTGGCCTTGATGCCATTGCCTGTACTGACCACCTCATTGCTTGTACATACACTTCTCAAGGGCATGAATTGTTGTTTTGAACTAATTTATTTAGGATAACATCAGTTGAGTCGTTCATCAAGTTTCTTTTGCAATGGTCTGCACTGCTCGATAATCCGTTATGCTTAAACGTGGGAGTTGCTCAGTATCATTCATCGTATAAGTAGAACTGAAAAATAGCGAGCCGTCCGGGGACGGGACGAAGCCCTTGCTGAACGCGTGCTGCAGTCCGATCTGGGTGCAGGAGAATACGCGGATGCCTGAAGCCGTGGCCGGCGTGCACCAGCGACAAGCGGCAGTCCAGGCGGCACTTGGTTCGCGCGACGGAGAAGGTGCGTCGCGAGCCCTAGCGCGAGGCACCCAGGCCGGCGGCGGGAGGGAGCGATACGGGAGGTCGAGCGATACGTCAAAAATTTTTGCGATACGTGAACGGCGTGACGGAGAGCGGACGGACCGAACGGAGGAGGGGGTTACGGGAAATTTTTTAGCGATTCATGTTTCTAATGCGGGAGTTAAAATGCAAAAGTTCCCCACCTTTCTCGCAGCCCTCAGGACGACGATCCTGTGATCCCCATCGTTAGTTTCAAGGATTTAGCTTACACCGGCGCCATTGCGATACGATCCGTTCCCCATCAATAATCGTGTAATTTACAAGAAAACAATTAAATCAGGTTGGTTGCTCTCGGATCGTCACACTGTAAACTGCAGCGCAGAAAAGACGAGGGGCAGTAGAAACAGCAGGAACATCGGCCAAGACCGGCGGCTGGCGTCACTGCAAACCAGTCGATTGTTGTGGTACGAGCACGCCTGCTGCTTCCTGAAACATTCAGACAACAGAACTTGCTTGTCATCACCACATCGAAAATTCAGATCAGAAAGAATAATGGCGACCGATCTTTTACCTGGTGGCGCAGAAGGTGATGATGTAGTCGGCGCCGGAGCAGGTGAAGAGGCTGCTAGCATCATCATACGCGTAGCTATACGCCGTCGGGCACGCGTCCTTGAACCTCTTCGAGTACGGCGTGGGCGGGCACGTCGGCTGGCTCCCAAACTTGCCCCTACAACAATACTGATCCGTATCGAACACGTCGCAGGCACTCCGGCACGCCACTGTCCTCCCTCCTTCCCCCTTCACGGCGAGCTCCGGCGGGCACGTCTCCCTGAGGTCGCCGTCGCAGCCGGCCGCGCTGCAGTTGCCGCCGCGCGCGTTGACGGGGCGCACCGTGACGGGCAGGTTGAAGCCGTCCACGAGGCTCACGTCGTAGAAGTCCTTGTCGGCGGCCAGCGTGAACTCGGCGAGGCTGACCGGGGTGGCGCCGGACGCGCCGCACTTGAGCGAGCTGCCGCAGGAGCCCGTGGCGCAGCTCCCGTTGCCCGTGGAGTCGAAGGCGCACCCCGTCCGGCCCCAGATGCGGCCCGACCACCCGCCGGTGGGGGCTTTGAAGACGGCGGACTGGCCTGGGTGGAGCACGAAGCCGCCGCCGCCGATGGCGTCGCCCGGGGTTGCCGCCGGCCAGATGGTGGTCTTGCACTGGTTGATGATCGTGAAGACTCCGGCGGACTCGACGATGGTGGGTGAGGAGAGGAGGTAGAAGAGGGAGAGAGCCAGCGCGGCGAGGCCAGGAGCGTTCATGATGCCGGTAGCCGGGGCAAGATCGAGAGGAGGTCGTCAATGGCCGGTGACGATTTGATGCCTGTGCATTCTGTGGATTTATGGATTTGAAATACTAGCAGCAGCATGGAGCTTGCTGCTGAGGAGAGGGTGGATGCATGGCGAGGCGAGAAGGAATACGTGAGACGGGCAGGGAGGTTGGGCATCGCCGCCGTTGCTGGTTGGCCGCCGGAGCGAAGCAACACCTTGCTTGCACTGCAGAGCCTGTTCATTCCATCTCCCTCGTTTCATCCTTCCTCGGATTCTTGTTACCGTAGCATACATATGCCTCAGATGGTAGCAGAGGAAAACGGACAGCAGTGCCACGCGTTCTTTCTTCTGAACATGTGTCCCTCACAGGCGGGTCTATTTGTGAGATAGAAAATTAAATGTAAATATAGCCCATTATGAACAATATAGCAGGCTAAGGCCTAATTAGAGGCCCAGTTCATTTTACACATGTTAGCGTTTAAAGTTTTTCCTTTTTCTGTTGACCCGTTTACGGCCCATTTAGGTTGGAGTCAACTTTTTGAGGGCCTAAATATATCCACACATTAACCCATGAAAAATAGAGCCCAACATGTATTTAACGAAAAGTTATAGTGTATTATATACGAAGTGGCTACATAACTTTACGAGATTTTCTTATTAGCTATCTTCCACTTTTTAATAAAATACAAAAAGTTGTAACTATAAAACTAAACATCCAAATTAAATTTCGATTACACCCGAACTCGTTACAATAAATCCTTCAAAACAAGATCTCACATAGATCTATTAGATAAAATATTATTTATAAATATTTTTTCTTATCATGATAAATCATTCTTAAAAATATGATAGAACATAAAAACATTAAAAAATTGCGACAACAGAAAATGAAGACAGAAATAAACTAAAAAAATAAGAAATAAAAAGTAAAAGAATATAACAAATACAAAAAATATAAAAACAGAGAATCAGCAAAAAGAAATAAAAAAAGAAAAAACAGAAAAGAAAAAGAAAGGAAAAGTGGAAGATGTGAGAAATAGAAAATCTTTAGAAGATAGATAGAAATTCTGCTGATTTTTGGTTGTGCGTCAATCGATTTTTGTTTGAACCAATGAGAACACAACAAGAGCAGAGACATACGTACCAACGGCCAACCAGTTCACAATTGGCCTGCGCTACCCATCGATCCCACTTCCTTGCCCATGCTCGTGCAGTCGTCATGCATGCAAGCTGACACAAACTGAAAACCTAGCTGAAAACTGAAAAACAATAAAATACAAAGAATACATAAGAATTGAAAAGAAAAAAAATATCCACACAAACATAAATAAAAAAGGAAAAACACAGAGTGGACTGGGAACACAAGATCGCTCCACTCCCGTGGCAGCCCGCGTGCCTAAGAAAAGGCAGCCTGAAAGTTCGTGTTTTTTAGTTTTTTTTTTAGGGTCAGTTCGTGTTTTTTTAGTTGAGCACACGTAGCCGTATACAATAATTGGGCTGAACAAGGTGCAGTGGGCCAGCCAACAATGGAAAAACCAGCCCACAGGGACAAGCGCCACGCACAAAAAAACTGACCGACGACGGATTTGAAAAACGGTCGGATGATGTTTAGAAAATCGGTAATTATACATTCTAATTATAGAACGCTACCGTACCGGTCCGGCCCACAGCGCCTCCGCACTTGCCCTTCCGTGGCTTGCATGCCTCCCGCACCGGATTTAAGTGTGCTGCATGCCTCCCCCGCACCGGCCATTCCGTGGCCTGCATGCAAAGTGTGTATGCAAAGTGTGTATGCCTAGGCTATGCACGCGCGTGTGTTTTTTTTCTTTTTCTTTTTTCTTTCTTTTTTTTTAAATATAAGTCCGCTGAACTTAAAAAGAAAAATCTCTACAATGCATAGATAGTACTCTTTTAGGGTTATAGTGCATGTACAATACGTTTTTATGTGCAAATATATATTTCTGGTTGTTTCATCGTATATTTATGGATTTAGTTTCAACATAGATTTGTGAATTTTTCACAACATGTATTTCTGGGTTGTTTCAACACATGTTTATAGTTTGTTTCAATATATGTTTCTGGATTGTTCAACATATGTTTATACAATGTTTTTTAGCTTGTTTTAACATATGTTTCTAGAATGTTTCAACATATCTTTCTGGATGTTTCAACATGGTTTTACAGGTGTTGACAGTTTGTTTCAATATATGTTTCTAAATTGTTCAACATATATTTATGGATTCTCCATAAAAATAAGGTTTCTAGTTTGCTTCAATATATGTCTCTAGCGTGTTTCAACGTATGTTTTCGTGTGTTTCAACATGGTTTCTAGGTGTTTTCAACATATGATTTTTTTGATGTTTGAACATATATCTTAAGGTTGTTTCAATAAACATCACGGGGTGTTTCAACAGCCATTTTTGAGTGTTGTAGTAGGTATTCTGCATTGTTTCAACACATTCTTCCAGTTTGTTTTCAACATGCGTTTTTGGTTGTTTCAAAATTTATTCGGCTGTACGTCTAGATGAGAAAAATAATTTTTTAAAAAGTTGTCAAAATATATTTATGTGGGGTCTTGTTTTGAAGATATTATCACGAGAAACACAATAGTGCAATCGGATTTTAGTTATGACATTCGGTTCATGAGATATATATTTTTTAAACACACATGCATATGTACATACATTTGTAGCGGAGGGATGGCAGAGAGGCCGCGCCCTCCGGACGCGAGGTGTGTCCGCGCACCCATGAGCCGCCGATTGAAATGCGTCGTGGGCCGTTCGAAGGCTAGATGGGTTGTTCTATATATAGAACGTTCGTTCGCTGTTGCCGCCTTAGAAAATTCGTTATATACCGGTAAATGCGACGTCCTATCCATAGGACGGTAAAATTTGGTGGGCTTTTCACCCAGGCGGCCCAGCTCTACAGCCCACTCTCTCCTCCCACCTCAATGGCAGTTTCCTTTTTTCTTTTTCCTTCTTTCCTTCGTTCTTCTTCCGAGACGGGACGAGTGTCGCGTGGCAGTTCCCTTCGCCGCCGATTTCAACCGCAGATCCGTGGGCGGGAAGGGGCGTCTCCACCGTGCCACCGCCGCGTCCGCCGGCACCCGCCGCTCGCGCGGGGACGAGTGCGGTTGCCGGCGGTTCCATTTCGCCGCTCGATTCAACCGCGGCGCCGCGGGCGGCGGGTCGTCTCCACTCCGCCACCCGTCGCTTGCGCGGCATTCGCCGCTCGCGCGCGTCCGCACCGCGCACCCGCTTCCACAGTTGGTTCTCCCATTCCTCCATTTTTCGGCCGCCGTAGCTCCCAACCCTAGACGACGATGTTGGCCGCACCGATGGGGTCGAATGTGCGGTGAAGTGAGGTCGTGGCGAAGACGCGGCGCCATCGTGCGGCCGAGGATTGATCCGTCCATCCTACGTTGTTCCGCCGTCGTGTCCCATTCGCCATGAAATGAATTCCGTGGACGCTCGTTGGATGCAAATGAAATGACCCGCATCGAGTGGATTTCACTTGCTTCGTGCAACCGCATAAGCAAGGTTTTGTGATGAGTGATTCTCAATCGTTCACTCTTGATCGATTGGATGATGCATGCCTCGCGCTGGGCAAAACCGCATCGGCCAATTTCTTCAATCAACAACTCTATAGCAAACTTAAGATGGCAATTTCACTCTTTGTATATGTCGATGGATAGATATAATCATCGTGTTTGCTTCAACTTATTAGCTTATCGGGATACACTATTTTTATCTCAGAATGTTTCTAAAACATTACATCCTCATTGCGGACCGTATTTGTTGTTGTCTCTGTCGCTTGCGCCGGGCCGAGGTATCCATCATTGTTTTTCGGCGATGCATGCCTGCATTCAGCCCGGATGTGTCGCCTACAAGGACGATCCACCGGCAACATCGATGTGGGAGCCGATGGCATCGATCGGCAGGCGATGCCGGCTTCGTTGTGGTTGGAAGCCACTGTCCGAGAGGAAGCTTGTGGCCTTTACCGATGAAGGTCAACCATCTTCGAGCACAACAACGATGATATTCCCGTGAACAAGTCTCCAATGAAGGGATCTCACAAAAGGCAAGGTTTGTCTAGTTAGTCACTTGATATGTTTCATTGGACCATTTTTCAAATGTGAAAGTAGTACACTTATTATGCTTCACTTTGAGGATTTCAGTTTGAACATGCATTAGTTTCAATTAGATGATGTAAAAAGCAGATGAGTAGTTGTTTAGAGTGCTACATGAATGTGACATTTCTTACATAGCCACTTTTGTCATGTTTCACCTATTGTCCTTATGGCGGGTTTTTTTGTCTGTCTATAATTGTTTTAGCATGATATCTCCACTTGTTTCACCCTGTGTTTCTATATACGCAACGTTTTCACCATATTTTTCTATATATTAACATGTGTCTACAACTGTTTTGCTCTCTATCTTCATTCCTCTTCCTGTATGTGTAGGGGCCGACGCTAGTGTACAGGAAGCACGCGCTGCCGTACTCCCCAATTCAGAGCACAATGTGGTGATGCAAGATTTTGGATGATTTTCCATTTTTCATAGATCCCTTTTGTTTTTTTTTCATCCCCTTTGCTATTATTGAAGTGAAGATTTACATGATTTCATTGTAATTCTAGGATTACTCTGCAAGTTTTTGTTGTGCAATACTGCAGGTTACTAATTGTGTGTTTACATGGTTCCCTGTTATTTTTGGCATATGAGAAAGTGCATTTTTTTTGTGGCAATATATGTTTCATTATATATGTTTGAGTATGAAATTTCTACAACCGGTGGTAGCTACCCACCCATGGGTGGTAGCTGCCCATGCCTCGGATCCATGACAAGTGGCATGTTGAACGGATGGGTTGAAGGCGCTATGGGGTAAATGAAGTACAGGGCTAACGCGTGTTTAGCTATTTTAAGCAATGCACCACATGCTGCTGGAAGAACCAACGCTTTTGTGCACATTCAAACTCCCTCTCTACTCTCTTTCTCTCTCTTCCCCCATCTAATGTCACTTTTGCACCTTGCTTTGTGCTGGCTGCTGGCTGATACATGCATGTATGCGCCTGTTCATTTTTTCCCCCGCCGCCTCTGGCAGCACTGCAGCATGCATGTATGGGCCCACCCACCAGTGAGGAAAATAGGAGACGAAGCGCGCGAGAGTTTTTTAGAGTGGTCCCAATTCGTGGAGAAAGAGACGGCCGAGTCAAATACACATAACGACTCTGCGGTCCACTCGTCTGACACGAACAAATGGAGTCACTTTTTTAGTATAAAATTATTGTCAATATAGGTCTTATTTTGTAGATAAAATCAATACAAATAATATGATGCAAACAAAATGCAAATTAGTTTTTTTGCTTAGAAAATAAGATCAATCAAAATTGTCTTCTCACATGCATTGAACGGGAGAAACAAAACTAATTGATGGTCCCCTGGCAAAACCCCTAGCAGCTCACTACGGGAGCCAAAAATGAAAAGAGAGGGCTTGCGGGACCACTAGCACATGGTTCTGGGAAGAAAATCCGGCTCCCTTCTCCTAGCATTGTTGTATTTAAGCCAATGACAAGCGGGCCCTTCTTGAGTACAAGACCTTTAATACAGCTGTGTCCCTCCAAGACATGACAATGATTGTGGTCCAGTCCCAGGATGATTTCCTGTGGCCCATACAGTACATGTTTTGTTTGATAGCTTCACCTTATTAGGTAAGTCAGCCTGCGCTACGATTCAATGTTTTGCATTGAAAATATACGGGCAGCTACCACCCCATGGTGGGTAGCTACCACCGCGGGTAGCATAATATTTCGATATATGTTTATTGCATAGCTAATCAGATTTTGTCATGTGACCAATGAAGATTTCGAGTTTGTTGCAAAGGTTGACTAAAATCGTCTTCAGCTGAATCCACCACCATACGGGGCTCTACTGTGAGTTTGATGTTTTTTCACCTTTTTTCATTCATCTCCCTACATGTGTTTTAGTCGTTAATTGTTTTCCTCTCGACATCATCTATATCCATTCATTTGTTAGTTTCGGAAGACCAACCATATCTCAACCATGTGCCTCTGAGTGGGTACAATCCACCTAGCCGGCAATCCCCGAACAAGAGGCTGTGCCGCCACCGCAACCACCAGGGCTTGTAGAAGAAGAAGAGCCCACCCAAGCATTGACGATTGGCTGCAAGGCGTAGGCTCTTCTAGCCACCGCACCGTCGGGGCCCTCTTTGATGGCATTGAGGTTAATTTGTTAAAAACCTCTTTCATTTTTTTCATTCGTGCTGGATGGAGTGCTTTTTCATATGTTGCAACAAGAACCTTCCGATGTTTCATCTTGTGTTGTATTTATGTTGCCATGATTACCATCTCGTTTCTCTGAAACCGTTGTTTCATTTCGCAGCATGGAGGTGTAACATTTGTAAACCGTTGTTGTTTCATGACCACTTTTTTAAAGATGTAACAGTATTGAGACTCTACTATCTCACTATAACATTTCATATGTAAAAGTGGTACATTTACGCGTTACACTTAGAGGATTTCATTTTTGAACATTAGCGAGACTGGCTCGTTTCATTATAGCAAGCTTTCATATGTAACAGTGGGGTCTGCTCTCATTCCTCTCTCTTCATTCTTTTTGTTTGTGTAGGGGTTGGCCCTAGGGTACAGGAAGCATGCTGCTGCAGTACTCATTCATTCGAGCACAATGTGGTGAAGCAAGATGAATTTGCGAGAAGTATCATGCCACCATGAAGAAATTGCTCCCATGATCAAGTTGCTGCTATAGTAGTTTTAGGAATGTGTCAGTAGAGATTGATGTGCATTTTGATGAACAGTAGTTCCTTTGTAATATATGGAGTGGAGTTCCCTCTTTTATCAGCTTGTAACAGTTTCCATATCCCCCACATTATCAGTTGTAATAGTACATGTATTGGATTGTTTCATTCAAACATTCTCAGTTGTAACAGCAGGCAGCCCCTGGCTGTTTTCATATCTGCATCCTCACGTTATTAGTTGTAACATTATATGTATTGGATTATTTCATTCAAACATTTTCATTTGTAACATTAGTCATCCCTAAGTAGTTTTATCTCTGCACCCCCACATTTATCAGTTGTAACAGTATATGGGTTGGGTTTGTTTCTTTCAAACATTTTTTAGATGTAACAGCAGGCACCCTTGCATGTTTTCATTATAGCATTCCCATGAGTATACAGTGGCAAACATCATGTTGTTTCGTTGCAAACATTTTATGAGATATAATAGGTGATTCACATAATAACAAAAGAATTAATAAATTAAATTTGTATTGATCCATTTTGCACTTTTCACCAATTCATCATGGATGATTACAATCTCAAAACATGGCATAAATAGAATCACCACATGCATCTATCATTTTTGTTACATATAAGGGCAGGAGCTAATTGTAATGTAAAATGCTATAACTTGAACTAGAAATGAACAAGAACCTAGACTAAACTAGAGTTTCAATCGAGTTTGCACCATTGCTTTCGCTATCTCTTAAGTCCTTTTCATGTATTCGCAGGTTTGGACACCATGGCCTTCTTCATGGCAATAGGAACACCGGAGAGGGTTCTGGCTGCTGCAACATCTCGATCGAACAGGCACACCGGTAATTTGCCTCTTGAAGCTCCCCTTCATGTGTCTCCATCAATTCTTACGATTTGGTGCTACGATTGGGGGATGTGATGGGCATCTCGCCGAGAATTCGATGTGTTGCATTAGGTCGACATTTTGGGTGGCGATAGATTTTTCAGCCAGTTGGCGCGGGCGGCGAGGGCTCCAACACCGGCGAGGCTCCAAGAAGAATGTGCGGCGATGAAGCTTGGGCCGGAGCTGGACTCGTGGACGGCAGCGGGCGGTGGAAGTCGAGCCGGAGCATCGGCGCGCGGCGCCGGGCTCGGGGTGGGTGGTGGGGGCCCCGGAGGAGCGTCCGTGGCGCGACCTTGCCGTAAACGCTGTAAGGTGGAATCCTATCCGAGCGGAGCAAGTCGGGAGGGAAGGAAAGAATCACGTTTTCCGGGGCCGTCGACGGGCGAGGTCCGGCTCGCGTGGGCCCGTGCGCGGTGTTGTGTCCCGGTGGGCCGCGTGCTGTAGACCGTCCGACGCCTAGGACGCCCTAGCGCGTGCTCGTCCCATTATATACCGTAAATACATATAAAACTTTTTCGGGAAAATACTTATACTTATAAAAAAATTATGTATTTATAAAAAGGCCTTAGAAACATAAACACCAAGGAGGCATCCTATTGCGACGACTACAAGGTTGCGTTGACTCCAATTGGAGTCCAACCTAGAATTTGCACAACTTCGATGTGATGTGATTTGTTAGCAAGGTTTGAAATTTACGTCGAAGATGGTTTTGTCGAATTTCGAGGGGTTTTTGTTGACTTTCAATCCTACTAGTAACTCTTGCAAAAACACATATTTGTATTTGTATAATAAGCATCCTCTCTAAGTTGTGAGTAAAAGAAACCATTCTATTTTTGTCCTTATCCAGATTTTGAATGATAGGAATTTACCTATGATTTTCCCAACAAGAATGTTGATACAGAAAATTCGCCTTAATTCTTCAATGCGGGTCCTCACGTCATTTTTCTTTAAAACATATTAGATCACCATGAGAAACTTCAAAACGAATAATTGTTGATGGCCATTATTCAAACAAATGATAAATATGTATATTCGCAAACCCAAGGCAGTGGCAGTTTGGAAGCCCACCTTGGTTTAGAATGCAAAGCAAACCCGTCTGGGGCCACGGCCTACAAGAAGGTCCGCTACCTAAGTGTGTGTTTTTTGTTTTTTGAGAAACAGGCCCACTGCCTAAGTAAGATCAGAAGCGTTGCGTGGGCCGGCAACTTGTTTTTAGTATAAGTGGGCCGGTGACTTGGTGGATGCGATCGGCTGAGTTAACAGGCTGCCCAAAAAGTGCACGCGAGCGGAGGATGAGTGCGGTTGTGTGGAATTGTCTGGGCTTCAAAATGAGCTCGGCCCGGAACGGAGCCCACGAGCCGAAAGCCCGAAAGACATTTAAAATGGGAAGTGCTTCTAAAAAAACAAAGGAAGCAAGGGAAACCTTTTTTATTTTCGGAAATATGGAAACCCCAACTAAATCCATTTTTCTAAGCAAAGGGAAAACAAATATGCAACAGATGCGTGAGTGCAAAAAAATGCAAATATCATGAGATTTATTAGGTTAGTTTAGAAAACAATATTTTCCTTCAAGAAATATTCAAAGCTAATTATTAAGTGTTGGTAAAAAACCTCAAACTTGATGAAATCATTTGATTTTATTTATGCTTCTTGAGATGCTTGCATGCTAGCTGTCTTTGAAAAACAACTTACTACAAACTTTAGAACTGTGTTTGAAATAAATGCGATCTATTATTGTGATATAATGATAATGATGTATTGTAGACTGATTAGAAAGTTTTATTAGTTTTTGTGACTTATGGGATCGGGAGAACTAATCGAAGGCCTTTGTTTGCTAATCAATCAACAACACGCTGCCATCGGCACCCACGGTGCCAAGCTTCCAAACTTCCAGTACCATATACACATCCATATATATGTGGCGCCAGCCGCGTGTCCTATGATGATATCATGCCTTTTCAAAGGTGATCCCGCGCTGTAAAGTTGAATTTTGGCAGGAGAAGGCCGTATACAAAGTGGGGTGACTAAAAAAGCATGTGCATGTCGTACAGTCTTAGTCACACTAGCTGCTGCGGTCTGAGGCCTGTAATGCAAGTGTGAATCAGCTGCGACATGAGTTCAAGGAGAAAATGCCACCCGGAGTAGTATCATTGTTACTTTGAGTCAGTCAGCTCAGCTGAAAGTAATAGAATCTTCGTCCCGTTCCAAAAATAGATGCCATTCTGACTTTCAGTTTTTTCAAACTATTATCGGCAATTATATATTAAAATATATAAACATTTATCCTAAGTAATTAGTATCATTGGAAAGATCTTTAAGCCTAAGTTTTTTAATAAAATTATTTGGAGATGAAAATGTTGCCCATATTTTCCACAAATCTAGTCAAAGTTAAGAAACTTTAACTGCATATTTCCCATAACGTCATCTTTTCTCGGGGACGGAGGGAGTACCTAAAAGACAACGCGATTCAGAGGGGCTTCATCGACCTTCATTCTCGACGCGTCAGCTCGCCTTTCATCGTTTCTCTGCTTCTTCCACAAATCCACGTCCCACGGAGCTGCTTTTTTATGTTGTATGTAAACATCAATCTATCATTAATGGAATAATTAGCAAACTTACTGTACCATGAAAAGATTAACCAGCACAGACAAAGTTGGGTTGCATTTTTGCCGGCTATGGGATTGATTAGCTTGGGTCCGACGGCCGTAATGATGGGCGTGCCATGGGCGCAACGATGTCCGTACACCTGGCCGCACCGGTGGCCTGTAGTCAATTTGTACTCCTTCCTTCTGTTCATTCCAAGTGTTGGATATTTTTGTCATTCTAAAGAACCAAACTTTTTTTTTAGGAAATAGGAGGAGCCGAGGCTCCTACTGAAAATTTATTAACCCAAAACCGGGAGAGACAAAAAGTTTACAAGAAACAGAAACTCAACCGAAGAGAGCTAAGAAAGCTAAGAAAGCTAATAAAACAAAGCTAGGAACAAAGAGAAAGAAAGAAAAAAATCAAGAAAATTACAAAAACTGATCTATCCATGAATCTAACGATGCCGAAAGGCTAGCTTTAACTCGCCTTCAGTCGAGAGATTTCTTGAAGGACATGCCTTTTGGAAGCTTTCAATGAAATAATCATGTTTCTCGAAGATGTTTTCATTCCTCACCATCCGAGATGCTCCAACGACGAGAGAATGAAGATATCAGGTGAAAGTTACGATCTGAACCTCTTTCCAACTCAAGAAGTTTGGAAAAGAGATAAATTTTCATTGATTTGAAAATTTATAGTTCCCCAAACAATGGATGGAGAAAGGGCAGTGAAACAACATGCATTAAGGTTTCATCAATCGGTTCTTTGTGAGCACCGTGGAGTAACTTGGGAGGACCATATTCCTTCTTTTCATCAATCCCCTCGGTGCCGTCTCTCGGGACGGCCAAACAAAAAATCTTATGCTTTCCTTGACAAACGGTTTTCCCAAAGCCACCTATAAATTGGTTCAACTTGTGTGTGACTCGCAATTGACTTATAAGCCTTAGAAGAAGAGAAATTTGCCAACCCGGATGTAGTTCCGGATATCCCTTAAATCGGTGAGTTCAAGAGCAATTAACTCCGAGTCCAAGTTCAATGAACGCTGTAAAGCTTCAACGGATAGAGGCAAGTTGAAAAAGTCGTAGTTTGTCTTCGTGTTCCACATACGTCTTCAAGCTCGAGGTGCTTGTTCTTAGCAAAAGAATGAAGTTCGAATAATCAAACTTTCTCGCCTTTCCTTCCCCGAGAGATCTTCCCATACAGCTTCGTGTTTCTCCCCGAATACTTGTGATGCATGCTATCCCTAAAGTAGTCCAATAACTTTAAAGCATCTCTCCAGAAGGAGCCCTTTAGAGAGTTTGCTTTTGGTAGGCTCCCATTTACGTAGTAGTTGTGCCAAATCAAATTCACCCAGAAATGAGATCTCTCTTGTTGAAGAATTTGCTCGTGATGTTTCGGGAAGAGAGCTTCATTGTGAGTCGTTAAATTAAGAACACCCATTCCTCCCTCATTTTAGAAGTACGGACTCTTTGGTCAAGCGGCTTTAGCAATTTTTTTCTCATTTAGATGCTCAAAGGCAAGTGTCTTACATGCTTGTCAATTGCTTGATCACTTGTTTTGGGCAGTAAGATGGAGCACATTGTATATGTTGGAAGTGCGGTAACATCGAATTGGTCCATCCATCCATCCAACGAGCCGACGGATGGCCCGATGTCCCATTTCCTAGCTACAGCATGTCGCTTACCGGTTGTTGGGCTAATGATTTTTGTGACTCATAAACCGGTTATGCTGATTTGTTGTACAAGAAAACATTGTATTATGGCTGAGTTGGACTAATAAATCTATAACTCTTATATAAACAAACCCCACTCATATATTTATCTAGACATGCAAATGCGTCCCACCTCAAAGATCCACTATCAAAACTACATCTACCTATTCTCAATGCAATGGGTCACTTCAATAATCACTCTCAATTGCCAATAGCAATTTATTTTGACAAACAAAGTGCGCTTCACTTTTTATTCCTCCTTCATGCCCGCGGTAACGCGATGGGAAATCCTCCTAGTTTAAATGAGTGAACGTGCATCTCGAAATCTGGTGATTGTGTGTGTCGCTTGTTGATGATGAATCAATCAACCGTGTGACCGACTCCTCAATTCCTCAGGCGGCCCATCTAAAGTTCTAGGGCTTGCTTGGTTGGTAACCAATTTTGCCAAACCAAAACCATGGCATGCTAATTTTATGGCTATCAATTGGTTCATTGCTAAGAAATTGGTTTCACCAATTTTCATGCTAAATTTTGGCTTTCTCTATAATGTTCTTAAACTCCATATAATAGAGAAATTTGGCAAACCTTCATTTTGGTAACCTACCAAGTGTTAAATCAAAATTCTTGCTAAGATTTTGGTAACCATGATTTGATATTCTAATTTTTGAATTACCTAGTTTTGGTTGGGCAAATTTTGGTTGAATCACCCAAGACCTGGAGAATACCTTTCGAGAAAACCAGCTGAGGTCTGCAGAGCTTCCATTATAATCAAGGTGTCATCAAAGATATTGGATCACCGGAAAATCCATGGTTGGTGCGAGAACCGGCAATTTGATCGGAGTTGTTTTGAGAGGCTCTCGTTGAGAATGACCTGCGTAAGATCTCACAGGACAAAAAGCGAGAGGGAGAAAGGGGGGTGTGTGTTTAGCATAAAATTAGTCAACATTATGTGTGTTTAGCATAGAAAAGCTACGTTTGTTAGATATCATATTTAAAAATACCTTTACGGTAGCGTTTAATATTTGTAGCAAAAAAATAATTCTAGAATGAGTTAATATAAAGTGCTCAAAGTTTGGCCAAATATATAAACAAAAAATAATGCCTATAGCGCCAAATATAAGTTATTTTATATAAAGTTAGTTAA